>ML811628.1:160831-188137 GCA_009831015.1 Picea engelmannii | reverse complement strand
CACAGCATTCACTCACAAGTATGAGACACAGATTTTTCAAGAGGAAACCCAACCAGGGAAAAAACCTCGTCTTCTTAAGATGTTAAGCAAGCTCCAACTGCGTTACATCTCATATTTTATGAGCACCAACTCATAGAGGCTACGACCTCTAATTGCCAGCACCAACTGGCTGAGAGCACCAACTCCCACAGAATCCCAGCACCCACTGGGTGGAAGAACCAACTTCCTTTTTACTTCAGCACCAACTGAGTGAAGGCACCAAGCTTCAGATTCTACAAGCACCCACTTGCAGAGAAAGAGACATTTGTCTCCCTAGCACCACCCTACCACCCTAATTTGCCAAAATAAATATTGCTCAAATCAACTTGTTCATTCTGATATAGCTTGCTTACCCTTTCTGTTGATTTACTCTGCATTCTTCACTGTCTCTAATCTGCTGCTCTGCTTCAATGTCCTCTGCAGACCATTCTCAGCTCCTTCTCCTATCACGCAGATTCTCCTCTCACTTTTCTCACCTGCAGAGCTCTCTCTTCTTCTCCCTTCAGCAACCCTTCCATCTTGGTTCCAGCGCATTATATTGTTATTCACATGCAGAGGTTTTCCTTGCTTTTCTCAACTTCAACTGCAATTTCCCTTTCTTTCTTTCTTTCTTCTGCTTTTCGCATGCCAGTGTTCTCCCTGATTTTCTGAACTGGCTCTTTGCATGCCTCCTCTACGCATGCCACATCATGCAACTGCAGTTTCCCTTTCTTTCATTCTTTCTTCTGCTTTTCGCATGCCAGCATTCTCCCTGATTTTCTGAACTGGCTCTTTGCATGCCTCCTCTACGCATGCCACATCATGCAACACTGTATTCTTCCTGTCTTAACTGCCAGTCTAAATTTAGACTAACAGTCCTTCCACCGTCCAGAGTGATTAGAGACACCCAACTGGAAAAATCTTCCAGACTTGTCAAGGCAGATGAAGGACCCCCGCCAAACTCTGGATTTAGCAATGTTAAGCTTCGTTGATTGTGCATTATAGCCGTTTGATGCTGGACACACCAATCGCATTGTGAATGGCATCATTCGTGATTTTCTTAACAAAATGATTGGTAACCCAAGGGCGTTGTGTTTTGATCAGCAAATATCCAGTGCTATTTCAGCATAGTTTTCCAGCACTGTGTTTCATCCCAGCGCTGAGTTTCAGCATATGTAACATTACTATGTTTCAGCTGTTACAGCACTGTGTTTCAGCATAAGTTCCAGCTCTGTTTCAGCATTGTGTTTCTGCATCTGTGTTTCAACATCTGCGTTCCAGCATCTGTGTTCCTCCATTTGTGTTTCATCATCTGCGTTCCAGCATCTGTGTTCCAGCATTTGTGTTTCAGCATCTGTGTTTCAGCATCTGCGTTCCAGCATCTGTGTTTCTGCATTTGTGTTTCAGCATCTGCATTCCAGCATCTGTGTTTCAGCATTTGTGTTTCAGCATTTGTGTTTCAGCATCTGCGTTCTAGCATCTGTGTTCCATCATTTGTGTTTCAACACTGTGTTTCAGCTTCTGTTTTCCAGCATCTCTTGTGCGTGCTCTATAACCAACCGATTTCCATCAATGACAACCTTGACCATCTGACCGATTTCCATCAATGACAACCTTGACCATCTGCATCATCTCTGCTATAGCCATATTTCCAACAATTACTATGCTAAGAGCAGGAAAGAATCAAAATGGAAAGCGGAACCCAGTGACTCAGATCACAGGAAAGAAAGCAAGGAAGCTCAGTAATAAGAAAGAAAAGATAGGAAAATTGCAGGAGGTTCCAGAGAAGACAGAAATATTGCAGAACTTGAACCTCGTCGGACTAGTAGAAAAACACCGACTGGCACTTCACCACGACGAAGCGATATGACCATTGGAAGTGGAAAAATAAAAGGATGAAGGGAAATAATAAAAGCAGAAGTAGGGAGAAGTAACATCGCCTACAGATCCCCTCGAAGAGACAGAGAAATCCAAGAAAAGAAAGTTTTCCCCAAAGAAACCTACATCGTGGAAGAAGTCAAAAGCCAATAAAATGCCATTTCAGACTGTTCTAACAATGGATGACATTGACCTTATCATTGTTGTTGTGTCAGACACCTTGGAGGATATATTACAGTTAAGAGAAGCCAAACAGGAGACAATTTTTGACAGGATTGAAGTAGAACTTAAAGGAGTATAGCAGGCTCTCTATTTGAGCCGTGCAGTGTCTACTGTGCCACCACCATAAGAAGGAACAGAGTTGGGAGATGAGCCTGCCTAGCTGCGCAAATTATCAGACTTGACAAAAGCTCACCTTCATCATTTCTAGGAGGAAAATGAATAGGCCATAGAGTCCCTAAAGCAAGAAAACAAGGAATCCATAGAGAAACGTCGGATTGCCCAACAAGAAAAAGACGACCTCTAGACGAAGTTTGTAGAGGATAGAGTGCATATCTAGAAGGAGAAAGAACAACTACTTGCATAGCATATGAGAGTTAAAGAAGTAGTCACCAGATCACTTCTCTATGTGATAGGCTTAGAACAGAGGGAAGAAGAAGCCATTGAGAGGTAGGTGGGGAAGCTCATTGAAGCCATTCAAAAACTCCAAGAACGAATAGCAGAACTGGAACTACAAGCCGTTCCAAGAACTCCACAGGAAGTGCGATATCAGAGAGAGGAAACTACCTGGAGCGTAGTTGAGAGAATCAAAGCATTGACCTTGGAATGAAAGAAACTCAACATTCAAAGTGCGCAGACCTATGAGTGCCTTGTAGAGGACCCTGAACTAAGGACATTGGAGTCACAACTCCAAGAAGTGAAGCAAAAAGAAACAAAAATGCAAGCACAGTTGAATCTATTGTCATCGGTCAAGAGGATGAAAAGGTCCTAGGAACAGTGCAAGGTTTAGAAATAGGCCCATGCCATCTAGAGTAAAGTCATGGAAGTGACCCAGAGGCTCCAACCAGTGCAGGATGAAGCTTGCACACTTTTTGAGGAGATTGAGGGACAAGGTGCACAGCTAGAACAAGTGGTCACCTCAGTTGAACAATGATTGGAAGGACGTGTCACCGAGAAGGTCATTCAGGAGTTCATCGAGCAGGAGGCTCTGGCAAAACACTAGGTCGAAGCATCTCGAGCCAAGATATAGGCCTTCGACGCAGAGTTTCCCAGATCAGAGTGACTCGAGATGAGTCACAGGTGAGCGTTGGGGGCATGTTGTCCCTTGACCAGGTTTTGTGGAAACGTTGGTCATGTTTGACCAATTTTGGGACTTCGACAGGCTGGTCAAAGACAGAGCGCTAGGCAAAGTGGACATAGTGGGATCTCACCCCCTTTTCTGGGCCTTTTTGGATTTAGGGTTTATGTAACAGGTATAGGATGTCAGACCATGGGTTTACCCATGCTTTGGCCTCTTTTGTAATGTATAAATAGAAAGCTAGGAGATGTAAGTAGGGAGGTGCTAAGGGTGATATCATGCTAAGTGCAAGCAATGTAAGTAGTCAATCTATGTGATTGTAAAGGCTTTGTGAATACTGTGTGTTGAGAACTTGTAGAGCCGAGTGCAAGTGATTATAAAGAGGCTTTGTGTTGTGCCAAGCTCGGGGAAGGAGGATTTGGCGAGGTACGCACAGATACCCTATCCTATGCGGAGTTGGTTTTGTGGCTCTATGCATGTGAGAATATTGAAAGAAGATAATAAAGAAGACGAAGAGTTGGTGGACATAGCCCCACGCTGGGGTGAACCACATATATCCTGTGTTATGGTTTCTTTGTGTGATTGATGTGATTTATGCCTAGTGTTGTCATGTTTCTTTATGTTAGATGCATCTGATATAGTATATTAGTGCTTAGTAATATGAATGAATGCTACATCTGATCTATTTCTATGTGTTAAGTGCTTGGATGTGTTAGATCTTATTGAATACTGCACTGCTTTGTAATTAGGGTTTTACCTGCAATGTGAATAAGGGTTAAATGATAATGAGTGCTAACTTATAATTGTTATGTTAAGTATTATAATCACATATCTTTGTCCCAGCTAGGTTGTAGACACTTGAGTCCTGCAACCCCCCCCTGCCTCTACCTTGGGTGAGACTTCATCTGCTTCGTAGGTGTTGCCGAAAGGGTCGGTAGTTGGGGTTTTGTTGGTGCGATGTTGAAGCGTTGAACCCTGGGTCTGCCCCTGTGCCAACAAACATAGAATAACGGGAGAGTGCACAATGCACCTTTCAATGGGTAGGCATATGTGGTTATCTAAGTGTAAATCTCATACACTACATTTTCCCCCCTTTGCAAGAGTTAGTATTCATGAAATAGAAATAGTAGTGAGTTGCAAGGAAGGAAAGAATAAAGAAAGTGCATGGGAGTAATCTAAGGGTTCTTGTACTGTAAGGAAATGCATCGATGTCATGAGGGAATCCTCCACTGGCCAAGCACATATATGTTGCAGTATGTGTGGAAACCCACATGCCTCGAATGTCAGTGCAAGGTGGAGCCACAAGGGATGCCCTGCAGATTAGTATGATGTCAAGAAAGAAAGATACAAAAGAGAAAGAAAGATCAAGCAATCAAACGATGCATGCCTGGAAATAATTTCAAGATAGGGAAACAAATAAGCTTAATTACTATGTAAGAATCGTAGCAACTAAACCATGTAAATGGAAAGATAATGAGAAATAATTCTAAAAATTCTATAACTGATAAACTAAACTATGAAGTTAGAAATTAGTAAGTTCTAAGTACTATGTAAGTGGAACAATAATGAGAACATGTAAGTAAACCATGATTTAATCTCATGATAATAACAATGACTTGACTATACAAACATCAACAATATGGAGAGTGGGAGTAAGAGCACATACTTGCACTTGTAGTTATGGTGTGATGATATGGGTGCATTTTGAAGTTATCTAGGTACATGTATCATAAAGGTTAGATGATTAGGGTAGGGATAGAGAGAACAACTCTTGTGAAAAGGATGAAGGATATAGAAAAACAGAAATGAAGGGAGGCAATGATGTTAGGGTAGGCCCACAAAGGTAAGGGGAGAGAGGTGATAATGCTAGGGAAATCCTAGTGGAGGCAAGATGAGTGAAGTGATGACACTAGGGTATGCTTGGAGAAGGAAAAAGGAGAAGGGGTGGTGTTGCTTTCATGACATTAACAAAAGGAAAGAGGAAAAGATATTCCCTATTGGCGCCATGCATGGTTGTAAGACCCTAGGTTAAAGTTATATTTGGACCAAAAAAACCCTTTAAACACCAACCCTTTTGGTATCACCTGCATGCATAGATGACGTCTCAGCTGAGGTATCTATTGGGACTGCAGGAAACAAGTTTTTGCAGTGTTGGGGGGATGGAAGGTTATGTTCCTATTCATTCTGAATTATCTGTTATGTGTGCATTATTCTACAAGTGCTCTTATTCCATTACTTAGTGGATTTTAGGTTCATATTATCATTATAATTCAAATTACTGCATAAACTCATTACTGTAATAGTCCAAACCCTTGTTCCATGATTACACATAAAGCAAATATACTCTAACATCTATTCAAACAGATTCCATAATCAAACATATAAAATACATAGAACACAGTATTTAACATGGTTCTCCCAACTTTGGGCTACGTCGACAATGGTTCACTTCTTTATTATGCTTTCATTAATATCTTTAGGCTTGCGCACTACGCTTACAAAGATAAATCCTAGTTATCTTGTCTCTCCCCTATCCTAGCCACTCTACAGTGCAAGCCTTTCCCTCTCTATATCACTTCTTTAGCATTCATACATGGATTTCTCTTTTCAATAGAACTCAACAACATAGAACCTAACAGAGGAACATATTCTACAATATTGCTTGATAATAATCACTCGAAGGAACCCCTATTCTCCCAACCCGTTACATATTTATACATAAGATTTAGGGCTTAAAACCCTATTCTATTCATCCCAAAACCCTATTACAATGCATGATTTCTTCAGTTAATTGGTTGTTCAGTTGCTTTCACCTACTTTTCCATATGCATGTTACTTTCTATTGTTCTTCTATTTCTAGAATGTTGGGTTGTCATCCTTCTGTCATGCTTCCTTTTCTCCCACTTTCTTCTCCTGCTTTATTCTCTTCTCTCTGTTTTATTCCTCTGTTCACTTTATTTTGATATTTGTGCATTGTCTTCCTTCTATGCATTGTCCTCCTGATTCGTTTCAACTGTGTTCTCCTTATCCTTCCTTCTTCTTTCGTGTGCTTTTCCTATACTTAGGATTTTTACCAAAAACTGTATCCAAAACTTCCCGTCCAACAAGCCCCCAACACTCACCTATGTCTCATCCCGAGCCACTTAGGACTATTTCTTGCTCTTCAATGCCGCAATGAAATTTTGAGAGGTTGCCTTTGCTACCTCCACCTCTTTGATGATCGTGGTCTCTGTTTTTGTAATATCCTCTTCCCCTTGTGTAGTCAAGCTTGTGATTTTTTTCCTTTGCTTCATATGCCACCTATTTGACCTTACCCTGCATAAAGGTCAATTCCCCTATTACTCTCATTGCTTCTTCTTGAAGTGGTCTCAATCATTGTTGAAGGATATTTTGTTGATCCATAATTTTCTCTACCTCCAAGTATGACTTCCTCTGAGCCAAAATGGTTGTCATACATTTTGTTGGTGGGAGAGTATTTATCTTATCTGAAGCCTGTTGCGCCTTTTCGTGTGCTTATCTTAATTGATCTTCCACAACCTTCATCTTAGGGTCCTCTACTAACTTTTTCCTTATCTTTGCGCTCTCCTCACGGAGTTTTGTTCATACTTATTCTACTTTCTTGATATTGGCGACTATTGATGTCGCTATTCTTTCCCTGTGTTCTCATACTTCAGGCGATATTCCTATTGTGCTCTGCAATTTTAGTCTTCAATATGTGCGCATAATCCCTTAATGACTTCCCCGATCTTCAACACTTGTTCTTCCATAGTATCTTCTAGTACTATGCGGACTTCTAGGATTTCTTTGTATAGTTTCTGAACAACTACTTGAGTTTTCTGCACTATATTTTCAAATTCGTCCTTTTCCTTGAGGGATTTCTTTTCCCTTTCCTCACTCTCAGTTTTTTCCTTCAGTACCTCCTCCACTTAGCATTCAACTTCCTTCTTTTGTTGAAGTGCAGTGTCATATTTCTCCTGTAACTGGGCTCTTTCGTCCCTTATTCTTGTCAATTCTCACTGTGCTTCCTCTCCTCGATTCTTCATCTCTTGCAACAACCCTGCTTGCAAGTCATGTAGTCTATGTATTGGCATACTTGATATCACTCTGTTGGGATTTCCCAGTGCATTTACCTACTCCTGTAATTCAATCATTGGAAATTCCAGCGTATTTGTCTCAATATTTAGTGTTCTATTACCGTTTGTTAACTGTTTCAAGACCAGATGCACATTTTTTTCTTCCTTCCCTAGAATATTGGATGGTCCTTCCTTGGTCCTGTGCTCTTTGGTGATGCTCACATATTCCAACATCTACTGGAGTGTTTCCAACTGCTCCTGCACTTGTTGTTGTTTCTCTTCTTACTTCCTTGTAGCTTCCTCCATGATTTCTTTCACGACATCCCGTACTTGGTATCCTATGCAGTCCATATCGTCACTGGTTAAGGTATAAAATGGGTTTTCCTTATGTGATTTATTTTTATTGCGCACATGTCCTACTTGTTCCTTCCCCTTATCCTTTCTTTTCATGCCTGTTGTTGGAACTGTCTGTTGTGATTCTGTCATTGAGGGGCTAGGTGTATCTCTTACACCATTATTCTACTCATTCCCCTACTAGTCATTTGGTTCCTTGTCACTCTTATTCCACTCTTATGCATCTTCTGGGTGCCCCATTTTCTCTACTAGCGTTTTCCACCCTTCTTCTCAGACATTACAATTAGACATACATCCTCCGTTGTCAACCTATAATTGGTTGGAAACCACTAACGCGTCGAGTCTCTCTTAGTCTGCACATACATGTGGTGCATGCCTTCTTTAAAACATGTGATATCCTTATATGTTTCCACCGTCTCTGTTTATATGCACGGTGTGTGTGCAACTAGATGCGCGATATTTTCCAAGTATACATAGAATGTGACATTATTGTCCAGTTTTCTTCTTTTAATCGTTGTATGCCATAAGTTGGCATATCTCTTAGCCATATTGCCTCTGATTGATGTGCACATGTGTTGAGAGTAGCCTATTTCTTTCTAACCAACCAACACAATCAAAATTAACAGCCATTCATAATGGAATTTTGTGCCCTTTTCTTTGGCCTCAATGCAATCGTGCAAAAATTGGTTCACTAAAAATGTAGCCCAATTCATCTAAACCCTTCGACGCATTCTGTAGCTACAATGAATATAGTTGGGACTTCATCCTTCCTACACTTGTGCAACAAATTATAGGCCAACACTTGTATTGCAAACCGAACATTGGTGTCATTGATGTTTTTCACATCTAGTCCCCTCTTTGCCCTAAAGGTCTGGAAATTTTCCTTCATAGATTCTGAAATGGCTCTCTCTCATACCTTATTGAATAAAAGGGTTGGATCCTCACTTACGTTTGGGAGCCCTGTAATGTGTGTGATCAAAGCGGTGTCAATTGACACTGGGGGATCAAGCCACAATGTCCCCCTATGGACACAACTGAGCAACACCTTCACACAAACATTAATCTTCAAGTTGCATCCAAAATGTGGGATATCCAACAGGTTCAGTAATCCTTCCTTCTCCAATCACGTCACCCACTCTTGTGTGTCGAACATGATTTCTCCTATTCCTGGTACGCTCCTAGTGTGCAAATATTTTTCCCTGGCCAACTCTAGGAATTTTTGTTCGTTAGTGATGTCATGATCCATGAACTTAAGGACAACAACCTTGTTGATAATCTCTCCTTCAATGCTTAAACCAGGTGGAACTGATGATATCAGAAGTGAGTATTTCCCATTTGTTGGGACATTTATTGGTGGCACATTTTCCATCCTCATTGGGAGGTAATATTTGTGGAAGCTTTCCTGTGACGTCGAAGTCAAAGCTTCAGGTACTTCCTCAACCTCTAGTGTATCTTCTAGCCTCTTTGACTATTTTTGTGTTGCTGGTGATGGCTTCCAACCTTTGGCAGGGCCATATGTCTTATGTGACCGATTATTTAACCGGATCTGCGTATGTTCTCTAGTAGTTGTAGCTCAGCTTTGATGCACTCAGATTCACTTTGGTTTTCTCTAGTTCACTTACTCTTACATGCAACAATGATTTATGATTAGTGATCCTTCACTGCTTTTGTGCCTCTTTGCAACTATGCATGTCTCTTCACGCCTTAAATACCTTTTCCAACCGGCCAACATGGTTGATGAGTTGTTAAATAAATGCATCTTTATTACCAAATCCGTCATGTGATTTTTCCCTCGTACTCCCAATCTATCATGATTTCTGGTAGATTTTACCATTTAAAATTATATGACGTATTTATGACCTGTCATTACCCCTGTGTAGTCGTTGCTTCCATGCTTTAATTCTTTTAACGATATTATTAGTGTCTAATTATGCAATTGTTCTTGCTTCAACATCTATGTGTTTTGTAGTCTTTTCTTTATGTTTTTTATTTCCTTTCTTTGCGTAGTTCTATCCTAATGCACAATCATTTTTCCCTTCTGTGTCTTTTCTTCTCCGTTGTACTCTATCATATTTTTATTTTTTCTATATTTACTTTTTATTTGATTTTCTTCTTTTTTTCTACCTTTTTTTTGTTTTTTTGTGTTTTTCTTTCCTACTATGGTACAACTACTATGATACATGTGTTCGAGCACAATCGAGATTACCATGTAGACTATCGGTCATCTCTATAGAGTTTCAATAGACTTGCATTCACCATTCCTCCAAGGGATTCTCCATTCAAGGTTTCCAACTACGCAACACTTGTCTCTATTACATGCTGAGTCACATATGGTCCTAACCAGTGCATTCTAAACTTTCCTGGATGTTGCATGAACTTACTGTCATAGAGTAGTACTAAGTCTCCCACTTGGAACTTCTTTTGTTTAATGTGTCTATCATGCCAAGCCTTTTCTCTTTCCTTCCGAACTTGCTAATGGAAATCTACGATAAATCGATCTTCCTCCAACTGTACCAACTATGAAAATCTCCCCTCTACTGCACGTGAGTTTGAAAGATCAGTGATCGTTGCAATGCAAAAACTAGGTAAAAATAAATTTCATTAGCATAATTTCTTCCTATCCATAGACCAACCTGAAAGGTGTATGTCATGTCAAGTTTTTACTTGTAGTCTTGTAAGCCCATAACAGACCAGGAACTCTTAAGTCTCAACCATCTCTCCCTACAATACATATTTTCTTCAAATCATTCTACAAGATCTTATTGAAAGATTCCACTGTTCCATTGGCCTAAGGATGATACGGTGTACTATTCAAAAAGTGTGTTCCTTGATCACTGAGTAATATGCACAAGCATCCAAATCTTTTAACTACCTTCTCAAATAAAAATATCGGAGTAGTCTTTGAGGTACAATCTAGAACTGGTACTACTTCTATCCATCTCGTTAAGTACTTCGTCGCGATGATTATGTATCATGATTTTGATATTATTTCTTGTGGGTTGATTGGCCTCGAAACGTTTATGGCCCACTTATCAAATAATTGCAAGGTAACCTATGGATTTAAATAATTTCATCCCTCCTTGGTGTTTTTCCTACTCCTTAACATACATCGCATGAATGATAATATTCCTTAGCATCTTTGTGAAGTGTGGGCCACCAGATCCCTGCGTGCAAACTTTTTTTTGCAGTCTCCTTACCTACATATTGTCCAAATGCAATCCTATCATGCGCTTCTGGAAGTATCATCGATATTTCATGTTCCAACACACAATGTCTCAATATTTTGTATGCACCCAACTTGTATAAATTCCCTGCAATCAATTGATAGTCTACTGCTTTTACTACTAATTATTTATTCTACGTGGCTATCATCTTTGATGGAGATAGTATAATACTTAGAAAGTGTATGATGTCTGAGAAATAATCATCAACCATTTTAATTGAAAACAACTTTGCATCTGAGAAACTGTCATCTAAATTTCCTGCATCTCCTAATAGTATGCGCAATAGATGATCAGGTCCTGCATTCAACTTTCCTAGTTTCACCTCAACCTAAAAATGATATTCCTAAAATAACAGTAGCCATCTGCATATTCTCCCCCCCAACACTGGATTGTTCACTAAGTACTTTAGTGCATGATGTTCTATGTACATCTTAAAGTGAGATCCCTATAAATAATGCCTGAATTTTTGTAGCACGTGTACTATTGCCAATCCTTCTCTTTATATGGTGTAATTCTTCTCTACTATGGAAAAATTCATGCTTGCAAACACAATTGGGTGATCTATGTCTCCCTCCCCTGGTTGAGAGAGTAATTTCCCCAACGCTATGGATGATGCATCTACATGAACATGGAACTTCTTATTCCAATCTGGAAAGATCAAAATTGTCATTGTCACTAGTTTATGATTCAGTGTATCCAACCCCTTTTGATATTCTTCATTCCACTGGAACTTCACCTCCTTCTTCAGTAGATTTTCCATATTTTTTTTAATATGTGCATACCCTTTGATAAAATTCCTGTAATATCATGTGTAACCCATAGTTTCCCTCAATTTTTTGACTGATGTAGGTGGTTATAACTCTAGAATTATTGCAATCTTGGCTGGATCAAATAGTAATCTCTTCTTGTAGACTACATGGCCCCAAACAAGATTCTAAATGATGCACAAAAAATACACTTCTTCAGGTTCAATGAAATATGACACTATATACACCTATCCAACATCATCTTGAGTACTTTTATGCGATCATTTAAACTAAACATGATCCAATCATCTAAGTATACCTCCAAAAGATTGTGAATAAATTCTTTGAATGATGATATCACAACTATGTAAAACACTATAGGGGCATTCTTCAATCCAATGGGAATTACCATATACTGATAACTTCTCCACTCTATCGCGAACATTGTCTTGTACTAGTCTTCTTGCACAATTTTTATCTGATGGTACCCTGAGAATCCATCTATAAACGAGTAAGTATCTTGACCTCTTATGTTCTCTAATACCTTATAATTGAATGGTGTTGGAAATGCATCATGTAAACATGCATTATTCAACTTCCTCAGATCCATGCAAACTTTTATTCCTCCGGTCCTCTTGTCTTGCACCACCATTGGACTAATACACTCTAACTCCTCCATAGGTTCAATGATTCTTGTGTTCAACATCTTGTTTATTTCATATTTCGCCTCCTCTTTGTACTTTTGATTTAACTTGTAAAGTCTTTGTCGCACCAACTTAGCACCAGGTTTCAATGGAATCTTCATCTCTCCTAAGTCCCCAGTTATCCCCTTCATCTTTGAGAATGTAGTTGGGAATAGGTCCTGATATTCTCACAACAAGTCTGCAATCTTCTCTACTATATCATCACTCCAATAATCTCATGTCTTCATAAACTTGGGGTTCTCTCTCATCTCAATGTTTACCTTTCACATCTTTATAGGTTGTGTGTATGCAATGAACTCAAGATCTGGCCCTTCTATTGCTCATTCTCCTTCTGTTTTAGGTACTTTTACATTCCTGGGATCTTCTTCATCATGTTCTTCCTTAGCAACATTGTAGCACTCCAATAACTCATGGACAATCATCGAAGCTCTCTGTGCATTGCAGACTGGTACCACCTCCATTTGTCCTTCTTCTGCAAATATTTTGGTTCTAATAGCTTGTATTGTTGCATCAATTAATGGGGATTCATGTTCAAATGTAAAGGTTACCTTGAATATTTGCACCAGTTCATCCCAGTTGGTTGTTTCTTTGCACATTTCCAATTTCAAATACCAGTTCTTCAGAATTGTGTCCAGTGTGTATATAAATCCATGCGTCCATTTTGTCTCGGGTACTGAACTCCATAAGGCTTTGCAATGCTCCACATGACCTTCTATATCACTCTCTCCCATATAATTATGTGTTATATCTTCCAATTCGTTACCAAATCTCACTTTCAATATCCTTCTACACTTTGACCAGTCTTCCATCCCTTCTCTGTGTGCAACCCACCATCTGGTTGCAGTTTCTTTTAGGAAAACATCGAGTGTCGACAACCATTGTTGTTTGGGTACCTGCAACTCAAAATATGTTATGAATAATCTTATATCATTCAAGCTATCATACCTAGGTGGATCACATAGCTCTATCCCTATCCAGCGTAAGGATCGTGTCATGTGTGCACATCGTCTAGTTGATACTTCATGCATTCTCTGCTGCCAATGTTTTAGACCCTACTCTGAGTTTGATGCACACTAATTGATGCTTCTCCAACTCAACACACCATCTACATTTGGGTTCACATAATCATCGATCCACGTAGTAATGTTATACAAGATGTCAATGTCATTTCCTCTAGACGGCTCTATGTACATGTTTCCTTCCGTTGGGTCCAAGGGTGTAGTAACTTTCAAATCTCCAACTTCAAATATCATCTCCCTCCTCTTCAAGTTGATGGCTGCATGGTTATCAAAATCCCATTCCAAGCCCATCAATGCTGGATATGGTTCACTATCATCCATGATCTCAATAACTTCAAAGTCTGTTGTGTTGAGCACCCCATCTATGTTCACATGCACTCCTGTCAAATGACCAATTGGTACTATCTTATGTTGATTTGAAAGCCTTAACTAAACATGATATCGGACCAGCTTGGGTTTACCCATCATCTCCCAAATCTGTTTAGGTAATACATTCACATCAAATCCCAAGTCCAGGATAACATTATCCACATCATATTCTCCAATCTGTGCATTGAATCTGAATTCTTCATTGGTTCTCTTTCGATGCAGTACCTGATTCGCCACCCTCTGAGCCATGGGAATTTATCTATCTTGCATTTATTGATCGATCATGTCAAATAGTGTATTCAGCGCAGTTTGATCTTCCATCAGTTGTACAAAACTTCTCAGAAATTCTCTTAGATTACTTACCTTCCCAGTCAGCTTCACTGGACCTACACAATCTTCGACATGTGGCACATAAATTGTTGATGCTCCCCAATCCTGTCTAATTATCTTTTTTATTGCATTTTAGTATGTCAACTTTTCTTGTTGAGGATTGAACATTGGCATAGGCCTTGTAGACTTCCTTACCCACTGTTCAGTTTTCTTCTCTCCATTCATCACATCATCCCATGTTTTAGCTCATGCACATGTAACAATTGTTATTCTCAGTCCTTCATTGCATTTTTTGGTTAATATCTTTTGTACATTCTGGTTCAGATTCCCTCTTAATTTCCATTTTTCCACTAATTGAGGAAAATCATCTGTCAAATGATCCAATGCTCGACACTATGTGCACATTATACACATATTTGGGAAGTCGTGAGCTAAATGTCTTGGTTGATTGTAGTTATAACATATGACTAGCCCTCTTCCTCCTCTACCAAAATTTTCACTACCTCGACCTCCACCAAAATTCCCTTTGTTCCCTAGATTGTAGCCTCTCTGATTATTGTATTTTTGACCACCCTTATTTGTCGCAACATTATCCTCTTGAATCATGTACATGTCTGAAGTATGTTCCCTCATTAAATCGAATGTGCGACAATCCTTCTCTTCATGTATGAGTAATTTGTAAAAATTGCAAAACAATTTCCTTGGGGTACTATGATATTTTTGCAGTAATGGACACTCCTTCAGATGATGTCCCCATGTATTACATATATCGCAATACCCTCCTCCTGGTAATGGATTTGGCACTCCAGTCGCCAAATACTGTGTGAATGTTGGGCATTTGTCCTTGTGATAACCTTCAGTCCTACACTTGGTGCACTAGACCTGTTCTCATTTCTCCTTCCCTTTTGTAAGTTCTTCTAGTTGAATCATCAATGAAACCAACTGCGTCTAAACTTGTGTCATCCCTCCACTCTCTCCCATAGGTGATGACTCCAATTTCAATGCAATTTCTAGAGCCTCAGGTTGCGACATAACCTTTTTTTGAATCAAGTTCTTGTGAATGTGTGGTAGAAGTCTTGTAATGAACCATTCTCAATGTTGTTGATCAAGGATTTTGAAATTCATCCTACCCACCAAGTCCTTGAACTGTTGATCAAAACCCCAGACTGATTCATTCTGTACCTATTTAATCTCCTTTAGTTTTGTGATGTACTATGATTCCAAATTTGGATTCTTAAACTCTTTTAGAAATTCTTTCCTTATCTCTGCCAATGTCTTGACATGTCCTGTAGGTGTGATACTCTGTAGCTTCATGTACCACATTAGCACATGACCTCTAAACATTTTCGCCAGCTGCACAATCTTCACAGCCTCATCCCGAACATTCTTGGTGGCCCAAATTGTTTCGCAGACAAAAAAAATGTTGTTCTAGGTCCTCTGACCCCACTCCCTAAAACTTAGGCAGTCTGAGGGTGTTGTCTACCACCACCATATTTCTTTGTGTATTCACTCCTCTTGGTGATGTTGGTTGACTCTAACTCTGCGCACAAATTCCACTGCTATAATTGCTACTACTTTGTCCTTCCTTGCTAACTATAAGTGATTTTGATAAGTATTCAATTGTTACTCATGATTGTGGTGACGCACATGGGGCTGTGGATTCAACATAGAATTTTGTCTCAGTAAGACTCCATGGTTCTTCTATTATAAGACTGGATTATGACCCATCTTTTTCTCCTCTTATGCATGGTCTCTTTATGATTTGGATGATTGTGCTAGGTCCTCTCTCCTTTATCTCACTTTGTGACTCTCCTTTCTCAACCCCAATTTTTTGTCTCTTATACTTCCTTCCTTTTTGCAGTTCCAAAAACTCATATTCTTCCTCTGGTATACCTTCTTCGTCTCTTTGCATTCTCAATCTCTCCCTTCTTTCTTCATCACTTCCTTCATTCTCTCTTGTTCTCATACTCTCCTCATGTCATCCCCTGGTTCCCCTATGTGCATGAAACCCCTTAGCAATCAAACTCCATGGTCATCATGCACTTGTCACACAATAACATCTTTATCCATGTTCCCAATGATTTCATGAACCTTCCGCGTGGACCTTTGAAAAAGTGTCTTTATGCAACACCGTATGACTAGGTACACTCTATAAAAAAAATTGTAATATATCCTCCTAATATACTATCCAACTAGAAATCAATTGCACAAGAAGTGTTATTACTTAAAAAATTCAGTTGTCTTACCAACTCAGGAGTCAAATTCCTCGATGCATCATTTCGGTACCTTTCGGTTTTCTCCACTAATCTTTCTAACCACTCCGTCAAAATAATTGGAAATTCTCCAAAGAAGATTTCATGAAAATATGTGTACACATGATTTTGCATCCATTGTTCATTACTCATCTGAGGGTTTCTATTCTCTTTTCCAGAAAACTCTCGTTCTTTCGCTTCTAAGCATTATGATATATCCTTCTTAGTTGTCCCTCAAAACATCCCCTTAATCACAGATTTCAGGTCCCGACAACATAACCATTTGTTGGCGTTGCACGCAGTTGTAAGAACCTAGGTTCAAGTTATCTTTGGACCAACAAAACCCTTCAAACACCGACCCTTTCGACATCACCTACATGCGCAAATGAAGGCTAACCCAATGTATCTATTGGTACTGTAGGAACCAAGTTTCTGTAGTGTTGGGGGGATGGGAGGTTATGTTCTAATTCATTTTGAATTATTTTTTCTATATGCGTTATTCTGCAAGTTCTCTTATTCCATTACTTAGTGGATTCCATGTTCATATTACCATTATAATTCAGATTACTACATAAACTCATTACTGTAATAGTCCAAACCCTTGTGCCATGATTACACATAAAGTAAATCTACTCTAACATGCATTCAAACATATTCGATAAGAATACACATAAAATACATAACAGAGTATATAGCGTGGTTCACCAAACTCTGGGCTACGTCCACAATGGATGGATTTTTATTATTCTTTCATTAATAGCTTCATGCTTGCGCACTGCACTTACAAAGATACATCTTGGTTATCTTGTCTCTCTCCTAACCTAGTCGCTCTGCAGTCAAATCCTTTCCCTCTATGTATCACTTCTTTAGCATTCATACATGGATTCCTCTTTTCAATATAACTCGATAAGACATAAACTAATAGAGGAACATATTCTACAATACTGCTCGAGAATAACCACTCGGAGGAACCCCTATTCTCTCAACCCGTTACATATTTATACATAAGATTTAGGGTTAAAACCCTATTCTGTTAGCACTAGAAGTTGTTCTTAGACTAATTTAAGAACACGCCTAATACCCATCAGAATTTGAAAAATTAAATCAATTTAAATTGGGTGGATCAACAAAAAAGAACAAAAAAGAGGGAAACAATCTGATTGTAGATCAATGATCTACCATTGGGCATGGAGTTCAAACCACTCTACAGATTGAAGGAAATCAAGCTAAATCATCAAGTTAAGAGCTTATATGATGATGAATAGAAGAAAGGAAAGTGAACAAAAAGAAGAATGTCTACTAAACAAAGATCCTCTCTACATAATAGATTAAAAAATTCTTAAACAAAAACAATGATTAGCAGGCCAGCTACAACAGATCCTTTGCTGCTCAGGGATCCATTAATCAAAGGTAGTCTTTGATCCTCAAAACATGCAATATATTCAAGAAAGAAGATAACAAAAGAAATGGAAAACAAAGAAGACAAACTGAGAAACAACTCTCATGAATATTTAACGGTAGAAAAATGTGATTACAAACAGGCCCTTAGGCTTACAAATAAGCAGCTAAACTGATCAGGGATCCATTAATCAAAGGTAGCCTTTGATCCTCAAAACGTGCAATATATTTAAGCAAGAAGATAACAAAATAAATGGAAAACAAAGAAGACAAACTGAGAAACAACTCTCATGAATATTTAATGGTAGAAAAATGTGATTACAAACATGCCCCTAGGCTTACAAATAAGCAGCTAAATTGCTCCTCAATCTCTCTCCTCTCTTGGATGATGAACTCCACTTCTTCATAAAGAAAACAACTATTATCTATAGTGTGTCATTCCTTCCTACTATAAAGAGGTCGAATACCAAGTGGTTGCATTGGATTCCCTTTTCTCTAGGAGTTGTTACAACAAGGTAAAACATAAATTCCACCTAGCTCCTATTTTCTTGGATCTTGTCTATTGTGATAAATTCCTTTTGAAATAGGTCATGTTGCTTGATCTGGTGATGGAACACATGTCCCTCATGTCCAACTACCTCCTAGGAAACCATTCAAACCTCCTCAAATAGGTGGAATCCCTCCTACAACTCGTATTTATCAGACTGCTAGAGTTTGCAATGCCTTTGAGATCACACACCGTGAACTTTTATGTAGGTGATGATTTAAACTTTTCGCCCAAACTATGAACTGGGTCGGGCTGATTTTTGGCCAGCAAGTCAATAATATAATGATTCATCTCCACAAAAAATTTCAGAAGAACCCGAATTGACATTTAAAAGTTATAATGAAAAAATGACACTGTTGTGTACTAATTTGCTACAATCTGTCTCAAAACTACCAGTCCGCATCACCTTTAACAACACGCTCTGCAAAATTTCCCGTAGGTGCGTTTTTACATTCAAAATTTATTTCAACTTTTAAAACTTGTACAACAAGATGGGAAACCTTTTATAACCTGCTATAATCACTGAAAATGATAAGATATCCCTTGACACATTTCCAAAGCATAATGATATGTGATTAGTGCATGAGCTACATTCTTGATTCACTGCGAACTTTCAAGTGAGTTTGCAACAGGTCGACTTGACACGTGATTTGACCCTCAAATGATTAAATATGACATAAGGAACCTTTATACACCCCTATACATCCTATGTGCTAACATCTTTCTCCACAGGGGATGGAGACCTCCTTGTGAGGCTCCAAGAACATTGCAGTTCCAGTACCTTATCTTCCAGTTGAATATGATTACGATTTCAATAGTTGTTCACCTGCTTGCAAGTTAAATAATCTTATAGAAACTAGCTACTAGTTCCATTGGGCATGGAGTCATTCACCTCCTTCCAAATTTCTACAACTTATTCTGAAGCCAAAACATACTATTGCAAACCAAATGCAAATTGAATGTTGTACTCAAACTAAAATCCAAATACTTGCATGGCAAGCTTATTTATGTACACTCCTACTCCTACTCCAATCAACTGAATTGTTGCTTGATCAAGTGTAATCAAATTTCCAATGAAGCCATAAAATCATCTAACTGATGAAATGTAATCCTTGTTTGTAGCTAAGAAAGAAGCCATGAAGAGAGCATATCATAAACAACAAAAATTCCACAAAAAACATGTACTCACAGCTACAAATTGATGATAGGCCAAAACTTACAACATTTGGGATCTATGGAAATGGCGAATCCATCCAGGCTACTATTGGGTCCTAAAACTTATAAAAACCCTCCAATTGATCAAAGAAATAAAATTGCATCAGTGTTAGATCTTCTGCGATTTGATTTGTTTGAAAAAATCAAAATTGTTGTAGGATGATATCATTGTTGATCACATGTTGTTCAATATTCATTGCAGATTCAAGTACAAGAATGGTGAATTCAAACTATTTGATCTCCAATGACAGTTGTTGGAGTAATTTATTTGACCAATTATACTCATCTAACTGATGTTCTACAAGACAACCTTCAACTTGTTCTTTATGACCAAACAAATCTGGCATATTCCTTTTGGAGCTACACCGCCTCTCCTGAGATCTTTTTGACTCATGATTAAAAATATTAAATCTTTGATCTTCACAAATTAGTGGTTATTCTTTGTCTTCAACATCACTGTCTCCATAGTGATCAAACAAAGGTGGACCATTAAGGGATATAACTTGAGAAATCTACTCATAAGCTTTTTCAATGATGGGCTCATTATATGATCCTGCAACAAAAGTACGTTGAAGAGACACTTTCTTTTCTTCATAACCAACAAATGGAGTTTGTTCAACTTCAAATATGTCATAAACAAGTTGATTTAAACAGTGGTTAACATGATCTACTATTTTTTGATCTTGAAAAATCTCTTCAACCATTTCATGATCAATTTTTTCTTGCACATGACTATCACTTATTTCAAGATCTAAAGATTCCTTCTTTAAAAATTGTTGATCTTGAACAAGCAGTATGAAAGATAAATGCTAGGGTTTGAAAAACTATAGATTGTGACCATATTTTCCAAGCTCCTCTTTAATAGAAGAGTTTAAAATGTTTTCTTAACAAACTAACTCTTCATAAAGTTCATCATAAGAGGAAAAATCTACTGTCCTTTGAGCTTGAGATTCATATTTTTCATAGCAATCTTCAAGAAGCAATTCATGTGGAAAGTACATTTTACTGTGTTTGTTGAACGCAACATGGAAATCTTTCAAGGAACATATGCTAGAAGCAGGAAGAGAAAAATACCATTCTCGTGCATCACCCTTTAAAGACTACATTAACATTTTCATCGATACATCCTCGTGAAGTATGCCTAGTTGATCCACACATTGATGAACTGTAATAAGATGTGGGCAGGATTATCCTCCTTCTCTTGTTTGAAGACAAGAAAATAATCCATTCATTCTGATGGAGGAGGCACTAGATTTGGAAAACTAGGAACAACTGAAAAATTGAGAGGTGCAAACCTTCGTGCCAAGATAGCTTCCATGGCCTTTGTCATCCTGAATCAATGAAGTTACCGACAGATTCTTTCTTCATGGAGTGGAGTCACGAGGTGAAAAGGTATGCAATCTGTTCTGTCACCAATCCTTGCTCACCATCCAGATCTGGTAGCCATCTTTGTCATACATCCCAGGGAAGATCTTCAACTTTGTCCTCGACAACAACGCCAAAAATGTTAGCACTAGAAGTTGTTCTTAGACTGCTTTAAGAACAATCCTAATGCCCATCAGAATTTGAAAAATTAAATCAATTTAAATTGGGTGGATCAACAAGAAAGAACAAGAAAGAGGGAAACAATATGACTGTATATCAATGATCTACCATAGGGCATGGAGTTAAAACCACTCTGCAAATTGAAGGCAATCAAGCTAAATCATGGGGTTAAGAGATTATATGATGATGATTACAAGAAATGAAAGTGAACAAAAGAAGAATGTCTACTAAACAAAGATCCTCTCTACATAATAGATTAAAAAATGCTTGAACAAAAACAATGATTAACAAATCTGCTACAACAGATCCTTTGTTGCTCAGGGATCCATTAATCAAAGGTAGCCTTTGATCCTCAAATCCTGCAATATATTCAAGCAAGAAGATAACAAAAGAAATGAAAAACAAATAAGACAAACTGAGAAACAACTCTCATGAATCTTTAATGGCAGAAAAATGTGATTACAAACAGGCCCTCAAGCTTACAAATAAGCAATTAAACTACTCCTCAAGCTCCCTCCTCTCTTGGATCATGAACTCCACCTCTTCATAAAAAAGACAACTACTATCTATAGTGTATCATTCCTTCCTACTCTAAAGAGGTCGAATCCCAAGTGGTTGCAATGAATTTTGTTTTCTCTAGGAGCTACTACAACAAGGTGAAACAAAAAATCCACCTAGCTCCTATTTTTTTGGATCTTGTCTATTGTGATAAATGCCTTTTGAAACAGGTCATGTTGCTTGATATGGTGATGGAACACATGTCCCTCATGTCCAACTACCTCCTAGGAAACCATTTGAACCCCCTCAGACATGTGGCAACCCTCCTACAGCTCAGATTTATCAGACTGTTAGAGTTTGCAATGCCTTCGACAATTCACGTTGCAAACTTTCTTGTAGGTGATGATTTCAACTTTTCTCCCAAACTACGAATTGAGTCGGGATGAGTTTTGGTCAGGAAGTCAATAATATAATGATTCATCTCCACAAAAAAATTCAGAAGAACCCTGATCAGAAATTAAAATTTATGATGAAAAAATGAATTTATTGTGTACTAATTCGCTACACATTGTCCCAAAACTACCAGTTCACAATGACTTTGACATGGCGTGCTGCGAACTTTCCTGCAGGTGCGTTTTTACATTCACAATTTATTTCAACTTTTAAAACTTGCACAACAAACTGAGAAACCTTTTAGAACCTGCTACAATCACTGAAAATAATAAGATACCCCTTGCCACATTTCCAAAGCATAAGGATATGTGATTAGTGCATGATGTACTTTCTTGATTCGCTGCGAACTTTCAGGTGAGTTTGCAATAGGTTGTCTTGACACATGATATGACCCTCAAACGATTAAGTATGACATAAGGAACCTTTGTACACTCCTATACATCCTATGTGCCAACACATTGATATAGGATTATTGTGTTCATGGAGGCATCATACACTACTCAACAACATAGTGAGAGTCATGTGCAATATACAATAATCTAGAGAGTGTGAGCATAAGAGTTGACATAGAGTAAGTTGAGTCATCATGACCATGAAAGGGACATATAACAACCAAGAGTTAACATGAGCATGGGAGGTGACATACATCAATGGAGAGTTAATGGGAGATGTGAGCATGTAGGGCAAAAAAGAAGATGTGAGCATGTAGGGCCAATGCAAGCTCATGTGAGTTAATGGGAGATGTGAGCATGTAGGCCCAATGCAAGCAAAAAAGAAGACAAATGATAATGGTATACCAACACAAAAAGGGGACTGCAAGTTATGCAGGCTCCATATTAGCAAGTTATGGAACATGAACTACTAGGGGGACTATCATGAGAGAGGTCAAGAAGCAATAATTGACCCTACCTAGGGAGAGGTTATCTTGAATAAGATTGTACTTGAGATAATGATATAGAAAGAGCCAAGTTATTGATAACATGACTAAAATTATTGTGAATATAACCTTTAATCAAAATTAAGATGTTAGAAAAATGAAAGTGTTTAACCAAGCTCTTATATCATTAATGAAAATTTAAACCTAATTGAATATAGAATTGTAATTATATATGCCATAGATATAAATCATTAACTAAAATGTGGAGTTATAGTTTAAATGCATAGAAGTAGATTGAATTTGAGAAGAATTATCTACTAATATAAGTCTTAACCAAAAAGTGGAGGTGTAGTTTAAATGCTAAGCACGTTTATCAATTGGCCTTCCTACCATATACACATGACCACTATGCACCATACACTTTTGGCACCCTGAACTTTTCAATAATTAATATAGAAGATATATATTATAAGGGCTTGTTTAAGAGTTCTATATTTTTAGTTTGGTAATATAAATCTACATGAATTTAAATTTTTTTGTTGTGTAAATTGTATTTTTGAATGCAGAAATAAAATCAGTGTGATGAGAAACTCTTGTGACAATTTGATTATAACCACTCAAACTTAAAAATCCTAAAATTTTTGATAAATTTCTCCAAAAACCAAAACCAAAACATAGAACAGTACTACTAAAGAGATAAGCTAGAAAACACACGTCTATTTCTTATACCAATTATAGGAAAGGGAAAGGTGTATAATTAATGTTTCATACCACATCATAAGTTTGTCGTTTCTTATCTCTTGACTTGAATAAGTTCATCGTTTCGTACCTCTAGATTTGAACATTGCTATCTAAATCACAAATAAATTTTACTGTTAATATTTTTAACCACGAATTTAGATTCTCTCAACTACACACCTAAATGCGTGTACGGCCTATCCTCGATCTCACTTTCCTCTCCTACCTTTCGTCGCGATATTCAGTGCTGTGATGGTCATCCCGCCGTTAAATAGTCACCAGAGAATCATGTGAAACCAGGGCATGGCAAGCTAGAATGTTAGGGCAAGCCAAACTAGAATGTTAGGTAGCTTAACTAAACCACATATCACAGTCTTCCAACGACACCGTTTTACCTACTCTTCTGCTATCATCCTTTATGACAAGTCGCTGGAGACGCACAATAAATCCCGGAGATCCTCTTTGGTTTTCAGAAGCAGGGCCGAGAAAACATCATCCAAACGTTTTGGAATTTGTGCTCGCCAGTTGATTAAGGATCCTGCAATGGCTTTTGGTGAAGAGAAGACCCCGCTACCACAAGAAACGCCTTTGAATCCTCAGCTCCATCGAGGAACAGTATGCGTCACAGGAGCTGCTGGCTTCATAGGGTCATGGCTCATCATGCGTTTGCTTGAGCGAGGATACACTGTTAGAGCAACTGTGCGAGACACAGGTTGGTTTATGCACTTTCATGGCACTGATTTTGTTTGCATGAGAGAAACAGTTATACTTACAGTAATGGTGTTCATAATTTTCTATTTATATAGGTAAACCCTTGAAGACAAAGCATCTGTTGGATCTGCCTGGGGCGAATGAGAGATTGACGCTCTGGAAAGCAGATTTGGATGATGAAGGAAGCTTTGACGCCGCCGTTGATGGCTGTGAGGGCGTTTTCCATGTTGCCACTCCCATGGATTTTGAGTCCGAGGATCCCGAGGTCTGGCTCTCTTTCCTTTGTGCTTCAGATGTCTAGAGTCGTTTTTTTAGCTTTTCCAGTGTTTTTGGCCCTATTCTGTTATACAATTTTTGGATAGTAACTGCAATCAGCAGGCTATATTCTGACTATTCAGCTGTTGTCCATGTATACAGAACGACATAATTAAGCCCACAGTCAATGGGGTCTTGAATGTTATGAAATCGTGTGCAAAAGCCAAGTCTGTGAAGCGAGTTGTTTTCACGTCATCTGCTGGGACTGTGAATTTTACGGACGATTTTCAAACACCAGGCAAAGTTTTTGATGAATCATGCTGGACCAATGTGGATCTTTGCAGAAAAGTTAAAATGACCGGATGGGTAGGATCATGAATCCTTTCATTTACTTCACCACTGTACACAATACACTTCGTTAATATGCCATAATAAACAGTTCCACAGTCGTCAGTCCATTCCATATCTGAAACCCCCCACAGCCACATATCTCGCCAGGTAAACCCCAAAAGAAAATGGAGAGTTGAGTTTATATAGATAATTGTTGACTGGTTGCCGTTGATATACCATAATAAACAGTTGTCAATCCATTCCTTATTTCAAATTCTCAAAGCTACATATATCATCAGATCAATCGCTAAATAAAATGGAGGGTTTATATAGATAATGGTTGGTTGGTCGGTTGCGGTGAGTATGATTGGTTGGTGTGCTTTTTCCTCTTTTATGGGATGTGTTAGGTGGATGGACGTTACTGTATTCCCCTTCTCTTTTGTTGTTGAAATTGCTTTTTCAACTATCATCTTATACTTTTCTACCTAATAAACAAACGGATTAGGATCTTTTTATTTTTCTGGGTATTTATTATTGGAGTGCACTAATTCGGGAGCAATTTTCTCTTTCCAGTTATTTTTTCGGTACATTTTCAGGTAATACAGTTTTAAATTTTTGGCTGATCTAAAAGTTTGATTGATTTTCTGAGCATCTAAATTGGTTTAAAATGGGGCAAAACTTTTGGGATAAGTTTCTGAAATGCATGGAACTTTGATCCATGTCAAACTCAGGCTACCCTTCTGACCGAATTCAGGCCCATTTTTTTGCCTGAAAAGAGAGAAGATTGCTTCTTAGTTAGCTTAATCTATTTACTATTTGAATTGGGCGATCCAATTTTTGGTAAAACTGCAATTTTCTATCATTTGAATTGCAGTTTTAAATCTATAGATGGATCCATTGCTTTGAAAAACCTTACTCCATCTTAAATATCAGGATTGTGCAATCTCAACAACTCTCAACAACCGATATAGACAATTACATCCATTCTTTTAAATTTCCCACAAGTTTCTAAACAAAACTAATACAGAAATGCATTCCAAAAAATTAAAATGTCTATATTAAGCACTAATAAACCCCTCTGGTTTCCCCTCCTCTCTGTACTTCTGTGCCTAATAAATGCATGCATGAATATGTATATGTTACTACAATCATGTTTGACTTTCGTTTTCTGTGCATCAGATGTACTTTGTGTCCAAGACATTGGCAGAGAAAGCTGCTTGGGATTTCGCAGAGGAGAACAAGATTGATCTCCTTACTGTTATCCCCACATTGGTCGTTGGGCCATTCATCATGCAGACTATGCCTCCGAGCATGATCACAGCCTTGGCACTGTTAACGCGTATGTGTAGAATCCAGTTTAGTCTCTCGATATGATTGTTGATACAGAATTGCGTTGTTTTTGAATAATTATTACATGAAGAATGAGATGATACATATGTTTTGTGGGTATATATAAACTGCAGGGAACGAGCCTCATTACATGATACTGAGGCAGGTGCAGCTGGTTCACTTGGATGATCTCTGTATGTCACATATCTTCGTATATGAACATCCTGAAGCAAAGGGCAGATACATCTCTTCCACATGTGATGCCACCATCGTCCAAGTGGCCAAAATGCTGGCTCAGAAATATCCAGAGTACAATGTACCAACCAAGTGAGTTCATTCAACAAACTTGCCTGTAGGTCTTCATCCACAATCACAATGACAAATAATAACTAAGCTGCTGCGTGACATTTAATGCTGTCTCATCTATATCTATATGGCAAATAATAACCAACTTGCTGCGCAACATTTAATACTGTTTCTGGTAATATATATATTATACCAAAACAGTCTGACTATGTATATACTAGTCACTGCATCATTGAATGCTGCGCAACAGGCTGGTTATTACTCTCCAACCTACTATGATCAGTACATATTAATTGCAATTAATTACTGTGGATAATTTTTATTGAATCTGTTAATATATGCAGGTTCAAGGATGCAGATGAGTCCCTGCCGGCCGTGCCATTTTCATCAAAGAAGCTCCTTGACTTGGGCTTCAAGTTCAACTACACCATGGAAGAGATGTTTGATGGGGCCATTCAGTGCTGCCGTGAGAAAGGATTGCTGCCTGAAAAAGCATCTTTCTGACAAGGTATCTGCTGATGCAGCAGACACTGTCGGCATGTCTGGTTTCTAGGAGACTCGCTGGCGGTGAAGAAATAAAGTGTGAAAATTGCTTTTTAGAAAACAACAGAAATTACAGGTTGCAAGAGTGATTAATGTCGCATCATCTAGAAATAAGAAGAAAACCAGTAGACAGCTGTTGTCCTCTATTTTGTGATGAAAATACCAATGTTATTAATGTTGGCAACGTCCAACCAGGGCTCTTGGAGTGTTCCAGCTGTACTGAGATTCTGAGTCCAGTAATATAAATCCTTCAAACTCTGCTCATATTTAGCAGTTCAACAATTAATGTGCTTGTGC
>ML811628.1:138216-155868 GCA_009831015.1 Picea engelmannii | reverse complement strand
TTCCAAAGCTCATTTGAGGCATCAAATGGAACTTTTGGGGCCAAAATATTATGATCTTAGATTATACCCCCTTAATGTTGTTCTACACATTGTAATATTTCCAACGGTGTAAAAATCATCTCAATTGGAGTTCACAAGAAAAATATATGCCTCTCCCAAGTTTACCTACCCTATTGACCACTAGGGTATCAAGTGGATGTTGCATCAACCACCATTAATCATACATGTGGGGTTACTCACATGTGGAACTTAAAGAGGATTCTAAATATTACAAAACCCTAACACTAATGGAGGATTGAAGCATGTAGTAGCCCTAACCCTGAATCTAGATGGACATTAGGCTATGTTGTAACACACCCGACCCCTAAATACTCTTTTAAGGGGTGGGGAATCATAATTTCATTTTTCCTTAATTAATCAAACCCTCCTTCCAGGGTCTCTATCATGTTCTTCTCATCCAAATCTTTCCAACCACTGTCTCCACACTCAAAACCGAGCTCCGAACTGGAAGATATGTCCTTCCCAAGTTCTTCAGGCGTTTATTGGTCAAGGGCCATGCGGATTCCACGTGGGTCCATCTCATACATATCATATCGAGTTCTCCGAGATCCCAGAGCTTCCAACACTCCTAAATCTATGGCATGTAACACACCCGACCCCTAAGTTCTCTTTTAAGGGGTGGGGAATCATAATTTCACTTTCCTTAACTCTCTCTAGATTTCGCTTTCTTCAAAGTGCAGGTTCTTCCAAACCCGCGGGCTCTTTCCTGGCCCCTTTGAAGGATTTGAACAACAGGCGCTAGCTATCCATGCTATCCCCTTCCTTCATATGACCTCAGGCTGTGACCCGACACCTACTCAAAGGGAACTTCAGAACTTCAGGAATTTTCACCTAACCACTCGCTAATTCATATGAACTCCGAATTGGAGAAGTTCCAGAATGACGGGAGAGATATCGAAGGTTTCAAATTATCTAATGACTGGATTAACCCTCGTCTAACACATAGTTCTCTTGAAGCATGAACTCTGAACTCATATATTGGATGACTGAGACTCATCTTAGGTCAATGACCTTCATTGCTTCACGACTTTAGACTCCAGACATTTTTTACCACTCCCAACTCACAATTCTCTCGAAGCACGAAATCTGAACTCACAGATCGGATGGTCGAGAAGGACCCCAAAGGATCCAGAGATCCACAGTCCAGATCACTTCGGGACTTCGGATTTCAGAAGTATTTACCTCTCCTAACTCGCAATTCTCTCGAAGCATGAAATCCGAAATCACAGATCGGACGATCGAGAAGAACCTTGAAGGATCCAAAGATCCATAGTCCAGATCACTTCGCGACTTCGGATTTCAGAAGTATTGACCACTCCCAACTCACAATTCTCTCAAAGCACTAAATCCAAACTCACAGATCGAACGGTCGAGAAGGACCCCGAAGGATCCAGAGATCCACAGTCTAGATCACTTCACAACTTTGAATTTTGGAAGTATTGACCACTCCGAACTTGCAATCTTCTCGAAGTACGAACTACGAACTAGTAGATCGAACGACTAAGACTCATCTCAGATCAACGGTATACATTGCTTCGCAACTTCAGACTTCATAGATTTTGGCCACTCCAACTTGAAATTTTCCCAAAGCGCGAACTACGAACTCATAGATCGGAATGCCGAGACTCATCTCAGATCAACGTTCTACGTTGCTTCGCAACTTTGGACTTCAGATATTTTGGCCACTCCAACTCAAAATTTTTCTAAAGCCTGAAATCCAAACTCATAGATCAGACGGTCGGGAAGGATCTCGAAGGATCCAGAGATCCACAGTCCACAGTGAATGCGGGGCCCCAATGTGCTCTCTCTTTATTGATGGGATCAATCTCCGCAATCAGAAAAGTACTCACCCAACTCGGTCTAATCGTGGTCATTGATCCTCCATCCCAATGAGATCAATGGCGTTGGTGAATTACGGGCCGTGAACTAGCACGTCTGCTAATTTCACCTCCGCGCTTCGCAATGATTCCCCACCATCGATCTCTGTTCACAGATTGACGGTTCACAATGATTGCGTGGCCCAATCTACACAATCTGGGAAGTGCTCACCTGACTCTATCTAATCGTGGTCATTGATCTTCCATCTCATGCGAGATAAATGACGTTGGTTGATTGCGGGCCATGAACTAGCTCGTCCACTAATTTCACCTCCGACCTCCGCAATGACTTCCAATCATCGATCTAATTGAGCAACTGATGTTTGATTTGTTAACTCTAGTGGATCTTTAAGTCGTTCTGACGAATGAGATAGGTTTTCCTTCCGATGGAAGGTTCACATTCATCTCCTTAGTCAGGTACTTGATTCATCTATGTCTCTTGTTACTCAGGGAGTTTGGGTAATTTTGACTATCGTTAAGTTTGACATTCCAGATGTCGAACTCCCCAAACTCCGAAACTATTTTGAGCTAGCTCCTTTTGGGCTTAGCGCAGGATTCCTAGAACCAGGTCACATGGACCTTCAGATGACTCTCGGGTTGAGAACTCTACTCTTATATGGGTTTTAATTAAGGCCGTGGGCATGAGTTCAAGGTCTCTTAGACTACTGGTTTGAAGGAAACGTCTTCCTAGTTTGCAGAACCTTAAGTTCTGAAACTAGGCGGTGTAAACTTGTGAGGTTACCGAGACGCTACCAGTGCCAAGAGGCTTGCTCCGATTCCGGAGCTGCGAGGTAGCTCCCTAGGGAAAACACATTTGAGAGTTAAACTAGAGCATACGAAAAAATCAGAAGCCCACGTCCTCAAGGAAACCAACGTATATACATAATTTAACCTTTTCAATGCAGAACCATTTACAGATAAATAAATACATGCATGCAACTATTGATTCCCAATTAAGCGCTTAAAGTATGTAAACACTTATTAGAGCCAGATAACGTGAAGCGGCTTCTGGAAAGGGTGCCCATTTCCACCCAACCATAGGCTCAGTCACTCCTAACAGATTTACCACTAGCCACCCCAAGCTAGATCACGATGCTTTTAGATTGAATATCTTCTTCCGGCTCAGAAATAGATAGGGACAAAGGTTACTCTCCTTCTCCCATTTTAGTCTTTATTTCCCGCATTTAGAACACACTCTTTTCACAATTCTTCCTCAAATCCCAAAGCTTCCACTCTCATCTCTGCACTCTTCGCATATCCCCTCCCTGACCCCCACGCTTTCCTTTCTTGCCTTTCCCAACAAGATTGTGTGTGGCCCGAATTCCCAGACTGTGGTCAAGTCTGGAATCCTTACAGATGGGCGGTCTACCCCATCCCCTCATTAACTCTTGAGGAGGTATTCCCACCCACCAGTATGAATGTAATTCATTCTTGGGTCAGAGGGTTGTTCTGATCTCGAGAAATTAAATTCAACAAAGTTTTGGTTCGGTGGAGGTTAACGAAACCATTCTTGGTCCCCTCCACCATCTTTTCATAGCATTCATGGTCTCTCTTATCACATCCCATTTCCAACAATCATGCAAAACATATTCATTTTCTATTAAACTAACATAATTTACATTTATCAACCTTTCATACAAAGGTCCATCAAATCAAATATTCACACCTTTGAGTTTTCCATAGTTTCTTGGCCAATATAGTTATATTTAAAAACTGGGGAAAACAGGGTGTTACAATACCCTCCCCCTTAAAGGAACATCATCCTCGATGTTCTATCTGTCAACATGCTATGTATATACAGAAGTTAACAAAATCAGATATGCCTGTCTCATGGCATCCTCCATTTCTGATCCAAGAGGCTCCCCAGGTCCAAAAATGCTCAAAAATGAAAGTTCTCAGAATTGTATGAAACCAATTCCGTTGTGGCCGGATCATTGCGTTGATTTTGGTGGTATATTCATTTTCTCAAAACAGACTCCGGATGCGAGAGATATCGCACTCTGATCGAATTCTCAAACAACTAAAAAGTCAAAGGTCAACTGGTCAAAAAGTCAATGCTGATGTCAGCATGACATCAACATGTTGACTGTGCATATGGACGTGGAAAAGTACGTTGACTATGCAAGGTACAATGGACAAGTGACAACTTCTGGTTAGTTGTGGAGGTGCCACGTGGCACCCTCTTATTTGGTTATGGCCCATAATCATATGGGCCCCCATATAGCCACTATACAAAGGTTCAAACATTTTATATAGCGCATAAAGAAGGGGGGGCTAGGGCTAAGCCCTAGCCCGTGGTCACTCCTGTTCCATATACCTAGAGCACGGAGCGAGGTGCTTAACACTCAAAACATGCATGGGAGTTTGGATAAGGGCCAGCCCTTGGACCCCGCGCCACCATGTAACCACAACACGCGCATCGTGGGCCCTATCCCTCAGGGCTCGGGTTGCTTTGGGCCGAGGTCCCATTATTATGCCCCGAAACTAGGAGCTATTCGATGACAGGGGCCCGTGCTTAGCCCAACAGGCTAGCGCTCAGCCATATGGGGTCCCATACGACCTGGAAAAGGGGGTGCGCGCTGACCCTTAGGGGCTAAAGGCCTGATATTTGGTTATTTTGGGGTTTTTAAACTATACAGGTCTGATTTTCTATAATTTTTGAACCAGAAAGTGGTTTTTTGAGCTTATCTTGGCCATTTGGAGGGGGATTTGATCTCAACAAGAGCCCAGATCTTCAGGGGAAGTTAGGCTTCTCTTGTTGGGCCTAAATACTATATATTCAAGGATTTTTGAAGCTTGGAAAAACATTTTTTATATGCAGGGAAATTGAGGAGAAACATTGTAAAATTGTCCAATTCTCATGATTTGAGGGGCTTTTTTGGATCATGTTGGAGAGGAGTGTTTTGAGAGCATGATTGGATCTGAGCAGGGAGGTCTTGCACAGCAGACCAAGAACATGTTGTAACAACAATGAAGCCATGTAAGAGAACTTGAGCATTTGACGAGAAAAAAAAAGAGGTCCTCCACTTGGAAGTGGGCCCGGAGACGTAGCCAAATATTGGTGAACTCCGTTAACGATTTTCTTGTCTCCATTTTCTTTATTGGTCGTTGTTATTCTCTCTATTATGCAGCATTATTGATGAGGCTGATCTCTTTAATTTTTTAAGCATCTAATAATCGTCATTTTGTTAAAATTCATCTTGATTTTTGGATCAAGTATTTTGGTATCAGAGCTTTGGTTGTTTTGGAAGGTTTAACAAAGTGCAGGGTGGATGCTTACAAGATCCAAATCTCAGAAAGGAGAAGGATCATTGGCTGAATTCATTCCTGCGATAGAACGATTGTTGAGGAAGAAAATAATGGCTTCAAAAGGAGAGCTTTCTCCACGAACCAAGAAACTAGAAGATGCACTTTTCTCCATGTCTGAAATGGTCAAAGTGTTGTATGAGGATTTCTTGGAGAGAAAGAAACTGGCCTTGGGAGAGATCTTAATGAAGGGTAAAAGTGAACGGGAAGGAGAGTCTTCAAAGCCTCCTCCTACGCCACCTTCACCGCCATCTTCTCCTTCTTCTTCCAGTTCTACATCAAATGCTAGTTCACATTCTACAACACATAAGCATACACATGAGCATAAATCAAACATGTCTTTATTAAAGCTTGATGTTAAGTTTGAGTTGCCTTTGTATGATGGGGAACTAAATGCTAAAAACTTAGATATCTGGATAAGACAAATTGAAGTGTATTGCAGGATTCAAAAAATCATAGATGAGGAGACTATGATCCAACTTGCAAGTCTCAAGATGGGAGGAACTGCCCTTGTATGGTGGGAAAGCAAGACAAAACAAGATCTTAAGAATTTTGGTAAGACTCTCTCTTCATGGCTTGATTTTACATCCTCTTTACGAAAGCAATTTTATCCTCTAGCTTACATGCAACAAGCTATTATGTCATGGCAGAATTTTAGACAGTTAAAAGGACAAAGTGTTGAAAGTTATACATAGGAGTTTCGCAAAAGAGCTTTGTTTTTGGGAATATCATTGGATACTCAAGATACACAGCTTAAGTATATAGGTGGTTTGCATAGTTATTTGCGACATACCATTCTTATGTTTAATCCTACTAGTTTAGATGAGGTGTGTGTGCAAGTGACTCATCTTGAATCTAGAGGCAAGAATGTAAATGTTGATTTTGTAAAACCATTTAAGCCTAGTGAAGGGAAATTCAAAGGCAAGGGTAAAGAAAAATTTAAAGGGAAGAAAACTAATACTATTAAAAAGGAAAAACCTACATGCATTAATTGTAAGAAAGATGGCCACAATGAGAATCATTGTTGGATCCTTCACCTAGAATTGAAACCGGCCAAGTTCGGAAACAAAGGGAAGCCAAAGACTACTGCAACATTTCAAACCAACTTGGGATCTGATTCGGGAGATGAGACAAAGATCACAGTCATGGGAATCAAAGGTAAAAATTCTAAAGCCAATACAAGTTCTTCAGTTCAGTCTTTTAAAGTTGATAATGAAGTTGATGAGGCTAAAAGAACCAAACTATTTCACATAAGAGTAATTTCCAAACATACAAAAATTGATACTCTATTTGACAGTGGCTCACAAGTAAACTTGATATCGGAAACCATTGTTAAGAAATTGGGATTGATCACTAAGCCTCATAAGAAGCCATATCCTTTAGGATGGATCCATAATGATAATCAATTGCAAGTGAATAGACAATGTGTCCTTAAGTTTGCAATTAACTCACAATACATAGATGAGGTTGAGTTAGATGTGGTTCCACTCGATATATGTGGTATTGTACTTGGAAGTCCATACTTGTTTGATAGAAAAGATATATTCTACCGTGAAGACAATAAGTATCAATTAACTAAAGATGGAAAGGAATATATTGTGAGAGCTCATCAAAGGAAATTAAACCTTTCACTAATCAACTCAGGACAACTGAAGAGGATTGTAAATGTCAGTAAAAGATATTTATTAATGGTTGTAAAAGCAAAGGAAAATGTCGAGATTGATACCTTCAAAGATTGTGATGAAAAGTTGAAAAATGACTTAGTTGAAATTGTTTCTAACTATGATGATGTATTTCAAGTTCCGAAAGGATTACCTCCCAAACGAAAAGTTGAACATGAGATACAATTGCAGCAGGATGTTCCTCTTCCTAACATTGGAATGTACAGGTTGTCAGTTTTGGAAAATGTAGAGATAAAGAAACAGGTACAAGAGTTGGTTGAATAGGGGGTCATCAGACCAAGTGCTTCTCCATGTGGGTCACCTATCATTCTGGTGCCGAAGAAAGACGGCACATGGCGCATGTGCGTGGATTTCCGAGCCTTGAACAAGATCATGGTAAAGAACCGTTACCCTTTGCCTCGCATTGATGATTTATTAGATCAATTAAAACATGCGGTTTAATTTACTAAGTTAGACTTAAGAAGTGGTTAGCATCAAATCAGAGTTGTTGAAAAGGATGTATGGAAGACTACTTTTAAAACAAAACAGGGATTATTTGAATGGCTAGTAATGCCATTTGGGCTTACTAATTCGCCTGCTATTTTTATGCGGGTAATGAACGATGTTTTTCGACCATTCATTGATGAGTTTGTAATAGTCTACTTAGATGATATTGTTATTTTCAGTAGGACCAAAGAAGAGCATGTCCAGCATGTTAGGCAAATACTTTCAGTTATGTAGTGAGAGAAACTTTTTGTAAAATTGTCAAAGTGTGAATTTGGCAAAACATCTCTTGTATATTTGGGGTACATTGTAGGGGGTGGAGAACTCAATATTGATCCCTCTAAAGTTGAGGTCATTGTAAATTGGCCAAGGCCTACAAATGTAACTGAAGTAAGAAGCTTCATGGGGGCAACACAATATTGGAGGAAGTTTATTGCAAACTTCTCTCTAATAGCAACACCTCTACATGCTTTGACAAGTGTGAGAAGATGATTCCAGTGGGGAGGAAGCCAGCAAAAGGATTTCGATACTTTGAAAGTGACGATTAGTACCGCTCCTGTTCTGGCATTTCCAGATCTCCAACAGTCTTTTGAAATTGAAACTGATGCAAGTGACTATGCTATGGGTGCAGTGCTGATGCAGCACCGAAAGCCCAGATGCTATCATTATGAGACGTTCACTAAAGCAGTAATTAACTATCCAACCTATGATAAAGAATTGTATGCTCTAGTACAAAGTGTTAAAAAGTGGAAACATTACTCAATGGGAAAGGAAACAAGAATACATACTGATCATCAACCATTACAGTATCTACAATCACAAACTAAGCTACAACAATCAAGGCACTTTAGATGGATGGGATTTTTACAGCAGTTTCATTTGGTCATCAGATATAAGAAGAGCATTCATAATAAAGTTGCAGATATGTTATCAAGGCCTCCTAGCACAATTGCTACAATCCTTAAGAACAATTCAATTACTCATGAAAGTTATATTGAACAATACGCTAAGGACACAGACTTTAAAGAAATCTATGCAACTTTAAGTCATGGTAAAAGAGCAGAGGAATTAAATTATCATATCAAAGACAAACTTTTGTATCATTTGGGCAAGTTATGTATTCTAGAAAGTGAAAGGGTCCATGTCATCAGGGAGGCACATACTTCTCTTATAGCAGGACATTTTGGTGTCGACAAAACAGTTGCTCATTTACAAAGATTTTGTTATTGGCCTCGAATGCATGAAAATGTGTCTAAGTATGTAAAGGGATGTACTATGTGTGCAATAAGCAAACCAAGTAACAAAAAGTTGGGATTGTACACTCCATTACCCGTTCCTTCTAGACCATGTGAAAGTATATCTATGGATTTTGTAGGGGGGTTGCCTATGTCTAGAAAAAGTCATGATTACTTGTATGTAGTTGTGGATATGTTCAGCAGGATGTGTATTTTGATTCCTTGTAAAAAGCAGGTCATAGCTGAACAAACAGCTCAGATGGTCTTTGAAAATGTATGGGTTCATTTTGGGTTTCCTACTTCTATTATATCTGATCGAGACTCCAGGTTCATGGGAAAGTTTTGGTCGAGCTTGTGGCAACTTATGGACACCAGAATAAAGAAGAGCAAAACATTTCTTCCATAGATGGACGGGCAGACAGAGGTGGTGAACAAAACAGTGGTACATCTACTTCGGTCATATTGCAACAAACATCCTAAGATTTGGGATGAATATTTGTGTTATGTGCAGCATGCGTACAATCGAGCCAAGCATTCTTCTACTCAAAGATCTCCATTTGAAACATGTTTGGGGTACTTTCCAAAATCTCCTTTGGATTTTGTCTTTGGGAAGGACATTACAGTAGAAGGACATAGTGATGTGGACAAGGCTACCAAGTTCATTGAACGAATCCAATTGGTTCATCAAGCATTACAAGAACAGTTGGATAAGAGTCAATCCAAGTACAAGGTGAGACATGATGTGCATCGGGTTGATCATCATTTCAAGGCAGGAGATCAAGTATGGCTATCCATCAACAAAGATAGGTTGCAAGGAGAAGGTAAAAAGCTAAAACCAATCCGCTATGGTCCTTTCAAAATTTTAGAAAAGATTGGTTCTAATGCTTTCTGGTTAGATTTGCCTCCATATATGCAAATTTATTCCGTTGTGAATGTGGAAAACTTGCAATTGTATGAGCCTCCTATGATCGAGGATCAAGGGGAGAATGTTCAAATTCCTTCCATTGAAGATTTTGCTCCGGAGTACATGAATGAGTTGTAGGAAGACACCATCTTGGACAAAAGGGTTCGTACTTCTAGCAGAGGCAAAGTGGAGTATCTTCGAGTAGGATTGAAGAGAAAAAATCAAAGTCAGGCCAAGTGGATGGAGACTGGAAAAGTGAGGGATCAGTATCCTCACTTATTTACCAACTGATCACAGACTTTTGGAGGTCCAAAAGCTTCCAGTGGGGAGGAATGATCCAAGAGGCTCCCCAGGTCCAAAAATGCTCAAAAATGAAAGTTCTCAGAATTGTATGAAACCAATTCCATTGCATCCGGCTCATCGCACTGATTCCGACGGTATATTCATTTTCTCAAAACAGACTCCAGATGCGAGAGATATCACACTCTGATCGAATTCTCAAACAACTAAAAAGTCAAAGGTCAACTGGTCAAAAAGTCAATGATGATGTCAGCATGACATCAACATGCTGACTGTGCATATGGATGTGGAAAAGTATGATGACTGTGCAAGGTATAGTGGACAAGTGGCAACTTCTGGTTAGTTGTGGAGGTGCCACGTGGCACCCTCTTATTTGGTTATGGCCCACAATCATATGGGCCCCCATATAGCCACTATACAAAGGTTCAATTTTTTTATATAGCGCATAAAGAAGGGGGGGCTAGGGCTAAGCCCTAGCCCGTGGTAACTCATGTTCCATATACCCAGAGCATGCAGTGAGGGGCTTAACACTCAAAACATGCGCGGGAGTTTGGATAAGGGCCGGTCCTTGGACCCCGTGCCACCATGTAACCACAACGCGCACATCGTGGGGCCTATCCCTTAGGGCTCGAGCTGCTTTGGGCCAAGGTCCCATTATTATGCCTCGAAACTAGGAGCTATTCGATGACAGGGGCCAGTGCTTAGCCCGACAGGCTAGCGCTCAGCCATATGGGATCCCATACGACCTGGAAAAGGGGGCGCGCGCCAACCCTTGGGGGCTAAAGGCCTGATATTTGGTTATTTTTGGGTTTTTAAACTATACATGTATGATTTTCTCTAATTTTTGAACCAGAAAGTGGTTTTTTGAGCTTATCTTGGCCATTTGGAGGGGGATTTGATCCCAACAAGAGCCCATATCTTCAGGGGAAGTTAGGCTTCTCTTGTTGGGCCTAAATACTATATATTCAAGGATTTTTGAAGCTTGGAAAAACATTTTTTGTATGCAGGGAAATTGAGGAGCAGCATTGTAAAATTGTCCAATTCTCATGATTTGAGGGGCTATTTTTTATCATGTTGGAGAGGAGTGTTTTGGGAGCATGATTGGATCTAAGCAGGAAGGTCTTGCATTGCAGACCAAGAACATGTTGTAACATCAATGAAGCCATGTAAGAGAACTTGAGCATTTGACGAGAAATAAAAAGAGGTCCTCCACTTGGAAGCGAGCCCGGAGACGTAGCCAAAGATTGGTGAACTCTGTTAACAACTTTCTTGTCTCCATTTTCTTTATTGGTTGTTGTTATTCTCTCTGTTATGCAACATGATTGATGAGGATGATCTCTTTAATTTGTTAAGCATCTAATAATCATCATTTTGTTAAGATTCATCTCGATTTTTGGATCAATTTCCCAGGTAGCCTCATCCGGGCCAAAGTGTTTCCACTGCACCTTGACCTATTCAATGGTTTGGTTCCTAAGTAATGTTTCCTTCCTGTCTAGTATGCATTGAGGTTCTGCCTGGAATTCTCCCTTCGGCTCCACCTAGATCACAGACCGGTCAATTATATGATTAGAATCATGTACATATTTCTTCAATAATGAAACATGGAAAACATTATGTTCCTTTACTATGGGAGGGAGTGCTAGCCTATAGGCTATAGGTCCCACTCAATCTAAGACTTCAAGGGGTCCACAATACCGAGGTGCCATCTTGGCACAATCTCCCATTCTCAAGGAACTCTTCTTGGGTCTAAATCTGATATATACATGGTCTCCTGTCTTGAACTCTCTGGGGGTTCTCTTTCGGTCGGCGTAGCTCTTCTGTCTATCCTGAGAAATTTTCAAATTTTGTTTTATATGAATCACTTGTTGCTCCATTTCTATCAGCATGTCCATTCCGATTGTAATTCTATCCATTGGATTACTCTAGCTGATCAGAATCTTGCATTGTCTACCATAGAGGGATTCAAAAGGACTCATCTTTAGTGACTCTTGATAACCGTTGTTGTAGGGAAATTCTACCAATGGCAGGTAGTATTTAGACTTCTTAGGATGATGCATTACATGCATCCTTAACATGTCTTCTAATATTTGGTTTACTCTTTCTGTCTGTCCATTAGTTTGGGGATGATAGGCTGTGCTAAACAACAATTTAGTCTCAAGACCAACCATCAAGGATTTCCAAAATCTTGAAGTGAATTTTGTGTCTCTGTCGGATAAAATATCCCTAGGTATGCCATGCAGTATGAATATCTCCTTCATGGATATGTTGGCAATATATATCTCCTTGCAATTGTACTTGACAGGAACAAAGTGAGAATATTTTCTCAATTTTTCCACCAATACCATGATGGCATCATTCTGCTTAGTCGATCTTGGTAATCTGGTGATGAAATCCATGGAAATGGTTTCCCATTTCCATTTTGGAATTGGTAGAGGTTGTAACAACCCTGCTAGGTGCCAATGTTCTACCTTAACTTGCTGGCATTCTAGGAACTTAGTTAGATAGTCGGTTATGCCCCTTTTCAGTCAAGGCCAATATAATTGTTTCCTAGTGGTCGTGATCATTTTTTGATATCCTGGTTGACCAATATATGGTCTCTTGTATAGTTCATGCATTATGAACATCTTCAAGTCATCACAACTTGGAATCTACAATCTGTTTCTGTAGGTCAACAGGCCTTCATCTAACATATGATATCATTCATACTTTATCCATGTAGGATCTTTCCTTAGGTATGAGGTCATGCTCTTGAAGAATGCATTTGTTACTTGTGCATTCCTGATTCTTTCCTTGACATCCATTTCACAGGTGCTTACTACTTCTAGGTGAATCGTTTTCACACTTATGCCAAGGGAATCGACCACCCTATTTTCCTTCCCTTTGATGTGTTTGATTTCAAAATCAAACTCACTAAGGAGAGCCATCCACTTATCTTGTCTAGCATTGAGTTTTGGTTGATCAAACAGGTGCTTCAACCCACAGTGGTCTGTCATAAGTACAAATATCCTACCGAGGAGGTAATGCCTCCACATTTTTAAATCATGCACTATGGAAACCAACTCTAGATCATGGGTCACATAATTGATTTCATTCTCATTCAATTTCCTGGATGCGTAGCAAATTACGTGTCCCTATTGCATAAGGACACCTCCGAGTCCTTCCTTGCAGGCATCTGTACAGACAAGGAAGTCATTATCATGGTCTGCAATGTTCAGTACGGGTGCATGGGTTAGAAGGTATTTCAGTTCCTGAAATATTTCTTCACATTATGATGTCCAAGTGAATTTAACCCCCTTTTTCTGGAGGGCAGTAATTGGACAACCAATCTTGGAAAATCCTTTTATGAACCTTCTACAATATCATGCTAAGCCCATAAAGGATCTGATATCAGATACATCCTTTGGGGTAGGCCATTCCATAATATATATGATCTTGTCAGGGTCTACTACCACCCCTTCTTCAGAAATGACATGGCCCAAGTAATGATCTTGGTTCTAGAAAAAGTCACACTTGCTAAGCTTAGCGTAGAGCTGATGTTCTCTTAGTAATTGAAGTACAATTCTAAGATGTTCTTCATGCTCTTCTTTGTTCTTGGATTAGATTAAGATATCACCAATTAAAACCAATACAAATCTATCTAGAAATTTGCTGAGTACATTGTTCATCAAGCACATAAAAGTGGTGGGGGCATTGGTTATTCCAAATGGCACCACCACAAATTCACAGTGACCATACCTTGTCCGGAAGGCCATTTTTTGGATGTCTTCATCCTTGATTTGAACTTGATGGTATCCATACCTCAAGTCAATCTTTGAGAAAAATGGAAGCACCCCCTAATTGGTCAAACAAGACATCTATTCTTGGTAAGGGGTACTTGTTATTTATGGTGGTCTTATTGAGTTGTCTATAATCCATGCATAGTCGGAATGTGCCATCTTTATTTTTCACAAATAAGGATGGTTCTCCTCATGGAGACACACTGGTCCGGATGTAACCTTTGTTCATCATTTCTTTTAGTTGTATCTTGATCTCAACTAGCTAAGGTGTACTCATCCTATAGGGTGTCCTAGACATTGGTACTGCTCCTCATGCAAGTTCTATTGAGAAGTCAATGTCTCTTCTCGGAGGTACATCTGGTACCTCTTTTGGAAACACGTCTCTATACTCTCTTAATATGGGGTGGTCCTCTAGGTTCGGTTTGTTATCCTCAACATATTCCAACCCCTGTATTGCATATAGAGGACATCCCTTTCTGCAATACTTTTTCATTTGAAGGGATGATATTTGTGTCACTGAGACATGTTTCTGAATCCCTTGGAAGGCCATCTTTCCCCCTTCTTCATTTACACATTCTAAAGTTTTATGGTAACAGTGCAACTTAGTCTTATAAGAATCCAACCAATCCATACCAATCAACAAGTCATAAGATTAGGCTAGGGGAAGTATGTTAAGGGTCGCTTGGGTGGGAAACCCATCCATGATGAATTGGCAAGATGGTAAGTCCTCTGTTACTTTTCTCTTATTTCCAGTGGCTAGTTGTACCAACCATGGCTTAACATGTCTAATTGGTTGCAGTTTACACTTATCAATAGTCTGAGGGGCCACATAACTCAAATTAGAACCAGGGTCAATTAAAATATAAACTAGACGGTTTTCGATCATACCTTCCATCTCCACCATTGAAGCTTGGTGGTCGACTTGTTTATTATCCAAAGACGCATAAATACATGGCATGCTCTTAGCCACATCATTGACTATGGTAGATTCTTGGATGTTGTAAATTCTCCTACTGTTATGTTGTCGGTCTGGGAATTCCTCAACATATGTTCTTCTCCGCAACCCCAACATTTCAAGGGTTCCCTCTTTGGGTTATTAGTCTTTCCTGGGGCTGATCCAAAAGGTTTATTTCCACTCTGGGAGGGGAAATTCTACTGGTACACATTTTGGGTAGGAAGGATCATATTTGAATCCTTCCTATAGTTCTTAAACCTTGAGGATTTAAATCCCTTCTTCTTGAACCCTGAACTACTCTTCTTCTTCCAGTCCTCATGAGTTTCTGTCTGACACCTGAACTATTCATAAAAATACCTTGCCTTCTGGATAATGTCTTCTAAGGTATTTGGCTCATCAAACTCATTATTTTTTTGGTAGGTCTGAGGTAACCCACTAATAAATCGTTGGACCTTTACCTTTTCATGTTTTATGTAGGGGACATACCTTGGCAGCTCAATGAATTTATTGATATATTCCTCTATGCTGAGCTATCCCAACTTGAGTTCATAGAACTCCTTAGTCTTTGCGTTGAAGTATTTCTCTGACAAATACTTCTTCTTGAAGTGTTTCTCAAACTGTTTCTATGATACGTCCTTTTCATGGATTCTTTTCACATTATTAAGATCTTTCCACCAAATGGAAGCCTTTCCATCTAGGCTGAAGATGGCTATTTGAGCCTTCAAGTTTTCAGAATAGTCATGAACTCCGAAGTACTTATTTAAACCAAGCAACCAAGCTTCTGCCTCTTCCCCCTTATCAATCTCTCCATTGAAAGAGGGTGGTTTGGATTTCTTGAACTCTTCAGGGTCGTGGATTTTGGAATGATTTCACTTATTTCCTTTCTTCTGAGAATGTGAGATTTGTTTGCTACTAGAATATCCCTTGGAGTTTCCCGTTCCATTTCCAGAGGACTCTCCCGATGAGCATTCCCTACCTCCAGGTTGGGCCTTCCTCGAGCTACTTCTCCTTGTGTGGCCACTTATGGGACCACATTTTCGTATTTCAGGTGGACTTTTACTTCTCTCTGTATGTCCTTGGTCCACATGTATGGTTGCATGTCCATGCTGTAGCTGCCTCTGTATATCAGATAAGATATGTTGCAAGATTTCATTGATTTATGTTTGTTTCTCTTGCTCCTTTATCAATCTCTTTTTGTCAACCTTGCAACTCTGTAATTCGGCCATAAGGATCCTTACATTTTCAACTATATCTGGAGGGGTCTCCACCACCCTCCTCTCGTCAGACTCTTCATCTCTATTGTCAGATCCCTCCCCCACTTCATGGTGCATCACCATCCTTTATGCTTGTGATTTCCAGTGATTCACTGACTGTTGGAGTGATGATAAAACACTTACTGTTAGCCAACAATCTATTAGTTTATGAAAAACATACAATTCAAATTTCTTAAATACACACACAGTAGAAAGTTTTATTCTTTCCCTCAATAAAATTTTAACTAGACTCTTTAGGGAAGTAGTAAGATAAGGTGTCACCCTTAAAATTTACTTTAAACATGATTTTTAAATGACTCATCCCTGAGCCCAACCAGGCCAAGTGTTGTAACCATGCTTTGATACCGATTTATAACACACTCGACCCCTAAGTGCTCTTTTAAGGGGTGGGGCATCATAATTTCGCTTTCCTTAACTCTCTCTAGATTCCCCTTTCTTCAAAGTGCAGATTCTTCCAAACCAGCGGGCTCTTTCCTGGCCCTTTTGAAGGATTTGAACAATAGGTGCTAGCTCTCCATGCTTTCCCATTCCTTCATATGATCTTGGGCTGTGATCCGACACCTACTCAAAGGGCGCTTCAGAAATTTGGGCTTCAGGCATTTTCACCTCACCACTCTCCAATTCATTCGAACTCTGAACTGGCAAAGTTTCGGAATGATGAGAGAGGCATTGACGATTTCAACCTATCCAACGACTGGCTTAATCCTCATCTAACACACAGTTTCCCAAAGCGCGAACTTCAAACTCATAGATCGGATGACTGAGACTCATCTTAGGTCAATGAACTTCGTTGCTTAGTGACTTCGGAGTCCGGACGTTTTGACCACTCCCATCTCAAAATTCTCTTGAAGCACAAAATCCAAACTCACAAATCGAACGGTCAAGAAGGACCTCGAAGGATACAGAGATCCACGGTCCATATCAGTTCGATACTTTGGATTTCATAAGTATTGACCTCTCCCAACTCACAATTCTCTCGAAGCATGAAATCCAAACTCACAGATCGGATGGTCGAGAAGGACCCTGAAGAATCCAAAGATCCATAGTCCATATCACTTGATGAATTTGGATTTCGGAAGTATTGACCACTCCCAAATATCAATTCTCTCGAAGCATGAAATCCAAACTCATAGATCGGATGGTCAAGAAGGACCCCGAAGGATCAAGAGATCCACGGTCCACATCACTTTGCGACTTTGGATTTCAGAAGTATTTACCACTCTCAACTCGTAATATTCTCGAAGTGAAAACTTCGAACTAGTAGATCGGACAACTGAGACTCATCTCAGATCAACGATCTACGTTGCTTCATGAATTTGGAATTCATATATTTTGGCCACTCCAACTCAAAATTTTCCCAAAGCGCGAACTCCAAACTCATAGATCGGATGGATGAGACTCATCTCAGATCAACGGTCTACGTTGCTTCACGACTTCGGACTTCTGAGATTTTGGCCACTCCAAATCGAAATTTTCCTGAAGGGCGAACTCTGAACTCATAGATTGAACGGTCGGGAAGGATCCTGTTCGACAACACAGGTATTCCAACAGAGGACGAACACCTTCAGTAACCACTCACATAACCAAATCAAAGATCAACACACCGATGTTTTCACGTGGTAAAACCCCTACGGGGAAACATCCACGGCCCCAGCCAACACGGCTACTTGGAGCAGTTTATTAATGCAAAGAAAAAGATTACAGAGAGATTTTACAATAGAGTTTCTCACAATCGATCATCGGCAAATGACCCTCCATGCTCTTTAAATAGAGATCATGGACCAATCGGGTGTTAAGCCA
>ML811628.1:84897-109660 GCA_009831015.1 Picea engelmannii | reverse complement strand
CCCTCTAAAGTTGAGGTCATTGTAAATTGGCCAAGGCCTACAAATGTAACTGAAGTAAGAAGCTTCATGGGGGCAACACAATATTGGAGGAAGTTTATTGCAAACTTCTCTCTAATAGCAACACCTCTACATGCTTTGACAAGCGTGAGAAGAGGACTCTAGTGGGGAGGAAGCCAACAAAAGGCTTTCGATACTTTGAAAGTGAAGATTAGTACCGCTCATGTTTTGGCATTTCCAGATCTCCAACAGTCTTTTGAAATTGAAACTGATGCAAGTGACTATGCTATGGGTGCAGTGCTAATGCAGCACCGAAAGCCCAGATGCTATCATTCTGAGACCTTCACTAAAGCAGTAATTAACTATCCAACCTATGATAAAGAATTGTATGCTCTAGTACAAAGTGTTAAAAAGTGGAAACATTACTTAATGGTCAAGGAAACAATAATACATACTGATCATCAACCATTACAGTATCTACAATAAAAAACTAAGCTACAACAATCAAGGCTTTTTAGATGGATGGGATTTTTACAGCAGTTTCATTTGGTCATCAGATATGAGAAGAGCATTCATAATAAAGTTGCAGATATGTTATCAAGGCCTCCTAGCACAATTGCTACAATCCTTAAGCACAATTCAATTACTCATGAAAGTTATATTGAACAATACGCTAAGGACACAGACTTTAAAGAAATCTATGCAACTTTAAGTCATGGTAAAAGAGCAGAAGAATTAAATTATCATATCAAAGACAAACTTTTGTATCATTTGGGAAAGTTATGTATTCCAGAAAGTGAAAGGGTCCATGTCATCAGGGAGGCACATACTTCTCTTATAGCAGGACATTTTGGTGTCGACAAAACAATTGCTCATTTATAAAGATTTTGTTATTGGCCTCGAATGCATGAAAATGTGTCTAAGTATGTAAATGGATGTAATATGTGTGCAATAAGCAAACCAAGTAACAAAAAGTTGGGATTGTACACTCCATTACCCGTTCCTTCTAGACCATGTGAAAGTATATCTATGGATTTTGTAGGGGGGTTGCGTATGTCTAGAAAAAGTCATGATTACTTGTATGTAGTTGTGGATAGGTTCAGCAAGATGTGTATTTTGATTCCTTGTAAAAAGCAGGTCATAGCTGAACAAATAGCTCAAATGTTCTTTGAAAATGTATGGGTTCATTTTGGGTTGCCTACTTCTATTATATCTGATCGAGACTCCAGGTTCATGGGAAAGTTTTGGTCGATCTTGTGGCAACTTATGGACACTAGACTAAAGAAGAGCACATCATTTCATCCAGAGACGGACGGACAGACAGAGGTGGTGAATAGAACAGTGGTACATCTACTTCGGGCATATTGCAACAAACATCCTAAGATTTGGGATGAATATTTTTGTTATGTGCAACATGCGTACAATTGAGCCAAGCATTCTTCTACTCAGATATCTCCATTTGAAATATGTTTGGGGTACTTGCCAAAATCTCCTTTGGATTTTGTCTTCGGGAAGTACATTGTAGTAGAAGGACATAGTGATGTGGAAAAGGCTACCAAGTTCATTGAACGAATCCAGTTGGTTCATAAAGCAGTACAAGAACAGTTGGAGAAGAGTCAATCCAAGTACAAGGCGAGACATGATGTGCATTGGGTTGATCATCAGTTCAAGGTAGGAGATCAAGTATGGCTATCCATCAGCAAAGACAGGTTGCAAGGAGAAGGTAAAAAGCTAAAACCAATCCGCTATGGTCCTTTCAAAATTTTAGAAAAGATTGGTTCTAATGCTTTCCGGTTAGATTTGCCTCCATATATGCAAATTTATTCCGTTGTGAATGTGGAAAACTTGTGATTGTATGAGCCTCCTATGATCAAGGATCAAGGGGAGAATGTTCAAATTCCTTCCATCGAATATTTTTCTCTGGAGTACATGAATGAGTTGTAGGAAGACACCATCTTGGACAAAAGGGTTCGTACTTCTAGCAGAGGCGAAGTGGAGTATCTTCGAGTAGGATTGAAGGGCACAAATCCAAGTCAGGCCAAGTGGATGGAGACCGGAAAAGTGAGGGCACAGTATCCTCACTTATTTATCAACTGATCATAGACTTTTGGAGGTCCAAAAGCTTCCAGTGGGGAGGAATGATCCAAGAGGCTCCCCAGGTCCAAAAATCCTCAAAAATTAAAGTTCTCAGAATTGTATGAAACCAATTCCATTGCAACCGACTCGTCACACTGATTTCGGCGGTATATTCATTTTCACAAAACAGACTCCAGATACGAGAGATATCGCACTCTGATCGAATTCTCAAACAACTAAAAGGTCAAAGGTCAACTGGTCAAAAAGTCAATGATGATGTCAGCATGATGACTGTGCATATGGACATGGAAAAGTACGCTGACTGTGCAAGGTACAGTGGACAAGTGGCAACTTATGGTTAGTTGTGGAGGTGCCACGTGGCACCCTCTTATTTGGTTATGGCCCACAATCATATGGGCCCCCATATAGCCACTATACAAAGGTTCAAACGTTTTATATAGCGCATAAAGAAGGGGGGGCTAGGGCTAAGCCCTAGCCCGTGTTCACTCCTGTTCCATATACCCAGAGCACAGAGTGAGGGGCTTAACACTCAAAACATGCACGAGAGTTTGGATAAGGGTCGGCTTTTGGACCCCGTGCCACCATGTAACCACAACACGCGCATCGTGGGGCCTATCCGTCAGGGCTCGGGCTGCTTTGGGCCAAGGTCCCATTATTATGCCCCGAAACCAGGAGCTATTCGATGACAAGGGCCAGTGCTTAGCCCAACAGGCTAGCGCTCAGCCATATGGGATCCCAGACGACCTGGAAAAGGGGGCGCTCTTCGACCCTTGGGGGCTAAAGGCTTGATATTTGGTTATTTTTGGGTTTTAAAACTATACAGGTCTGATTTTCTCTAATTTTTGAACCAGAAAGTGGTTTTTTGAGCTTATCTTGGCCATTTGGAGGGGGATTTGATCCCAACAAGAGCCCAGATCTTCAGGGGAAGTTAGGCTTCTCTTGTTGTGCCTAAATACTATATATTCAAGGCTTTTTGAATCTTGGAAAAACATTTTTTGTATGCATGGAAATTGAGGAGCAACATTGTAAAATTGTCCAATTCTCATGATTTGAGGGGCTTTTTTTGATCATGTTGGAGAGGAGTGTTTTGGGAGAATGATTGAATCTAAGCAGGGAGGTCTTGCACAACAGACCAAGAACATGTTGTAACATCAATGAAGCCATGTAAGAGAAGTTGAGCATTTGACGAGAAATAAAAAGAGTTCCTCCACTTGGAAGCGGGCCCGGAGACTTAGCCAAAGATTGGTGAACTTTGTTAACAACTTTCTTGTCTCCATTTTCTTTATTGGTTGCTGTTATTCTCTCTATTATGTAGCATTATTGATGAGGCTGATCTCTTTAATTTGTTAAGCATCTAATAATCGTCATTTTGTTAAGATTCATCTCGATTTTTGGATCAATTTCCCACGTAGCCTCATCCGGGCCAAAGTGTTTCCACTGCACCTTGACCTATGCAATGGTTTGGTTCCTAAGTAATGTTTCCTTCCTGTCTAGTATGCATTGAGGTTCTTCCAGGAATTCTCCCTTCGACTCCACCTAGATCACAGACCGGTCAATTATATGATTAGAATCATGTACATATTTCTTCAATAATGAAACATGGAAAATATTATGTTCCTTTACTGTGGGAGGGAGTGATAGCCTATAGGCTATAGGTCCCACTCAATATAAGACTTCAAGGGGTCCACAATACCGAGGTGCCATCTTGGCACAAGCTCCCATTCTCAAGGAACTCTTCTTGGGTCTAAATCTGAGATATACATGGTCTCCTGTCTTGAACTCTCTGGGGGTTCTCTTTCGGTCGGCATAGCTCTTCTGTCTATCCTAAGTAATTTTCAAATTTTGTTTTATATGAATCACTTGTTGCTCCATTTCTGTCAGCATGTCCAGTCCGATTGTAATTCTATCCATTGTATTACTCTAGCTGATCGGAATCTTGCACTGTCTACCATAGAGGGATTCAAAAGTACTCATCTTTAGTGACTCTTGATAACCGTTGTTGTAGGGAAATTCTACCAATGGAAGGTAGTCTTTAGACTTCTTAGGATGATGCATTACATGCATCCTTAACATGTCTTCTAATATTTGGTTTACTCTTTCTATCTGTCCATTAGTTTGGGGATGATAGGCTATGCTAAACAACAATTTAGTCTCAAGACCAACCATCAAGGATTTCCAAAAGCTTGAAGTGAATTTTGTGTCTCTGTCGGATAAAATATCCCTAGGTATTCCATGCAGTATGAATATCTCCTTCATGAAGATGTTGGCAATATATATCTCCTTGCAAGTGTACTTGACAGGAACAAAGTGAGAATATTTTCTCAATTTGTCCACCAATACTATGATGGCATCATTCTTCTTAGTCGATCTTGGTAATCCGATGATGAAATCCATGGAAATGGTTTCCCATTTCCATTTTGGAATTGGTAGAGGTTGTAACAACCCTGCTAGGTGTCAGTGTTCTACCTTAACTTGCTGGGATTCTAGGCACTTAGTTAGATAGTCGGTTATGCCCCTTTTCATTCAAGGCCAATAGAATTGTTTCCTAGTGGTCGTGATCATTTTTTGATATCCTGGTTGAACAGTATATGGTCTCTTGTATAGTTCATCCATTATGAACATCTTCAAGTCCTCACAACTTGGAATCTACAATCTGTTTCTGTAGGTCAGCAGGCCTTCATCTAGCATATGATATCATTCATACTTTATCCCTGTAGGATCTTTCCTTAGGTATGAGGTCATGCTCTTAAAGAATGCATTTGTTACTTGTGCATTCCTGATTCTTTCCTTGACATCCGTTTCACAGGTTCTTACTACTTCTAGGTGAATCATTTTCACACTTCTGCCAAGGGAATCGACCACCCTATTTTCCTTCCCTTTGATGTGTTTGATTTCAAAATCAAACTCACTAAGGAGAGAAATCCACTTAGCTTGTCTATCATTGAGTTTTGGTTCATCAAACAGGTGCTTCAACCCACAGTGGTCTGTCATAAGTACAAATATCCTACCGAGGAGGTAATGCCTCCACATTTTTAAAGCATGCACTATGGAAACCAACTCTAGATGATGGGTCAGATAATTGATTTCATGCTCATTCAATTTCCTGGATGCGTAGAAAATTACGTGTCCCTATTGCATAAGGAAACCTCCGAGTCCTTCCTTGCATGCATCTGTACACACAAGGAAGTCATTATCAGGGTCTGCAATGTTCAGTACAGGTGCATGGGTTAGAAGGTATTTCAGTTCCTGAAATCTTTCTTCACATTATGATGTCCAAGTGAATTTAACTCCCTTTTTCTGGAGGGCAGTAATTGGACAACCAATTTTGGAAAATCCTTTTATGAACCTTCTACAATATCATGCTAATCCCATAAAGGATCTGATATCAGATACATCCTTTGGGGTAGGCCATTCCATAATATATCTGATCTTGTTAGGGTCTACTGCCACCCCTTCTTCAGAAATGACATGGCCCAAGTAATTATCTTGGTTCTAGAAAAAGTCACACTTGCTAATCTTAGCGTAGAGCTGATGTTCTCTTAGTACTTGAAGTACAATTCTAAGATGTTCTTCATGCTATTCTTTGTTCTTGGATTAGATTAAGATATCACCAATTAAAACCAATACAAATCTGTCTAGGAATTTGCTGAGTACATTGTTCATCAAGCCCATAAAAGTGGTGGGGGCATTGGTTATTCCAAATGGCACCACCACAAATTCTAGTGGATCTTTGAGTCATTCTGATGACTGAGATAGGTTTTCCTCCTGATGGATGGTTCGCATTCATCTCCTCAGTTAGGTTCTTGATTTATCTATGTCTCTTGTTACTCAGGGTGTTTGGGTAATTTTGACTATCATGAAGTTTGACATTCCAGACGTCGAACTCCCGAAACTCCGAAACCATTTTGAGATAGCTCCTTTCGAGCTTAGCACAGGGTTCATAGACCTAGGTCACATGGACCTTCAGATGAATCTAGGGCTATGCACTCTACTCTTAGCTGAGTTTTAGTTAAGGTCATGGGCACGAGTTCAAGGTCTCTCAGACTACTAGTTTGAAGGAGACGTCTTCCTAGTTCAAAAAACCTTAAGTTCTGAAACTAGGTGTTGTAAACTCATGAGGTTACCGAGACGGTAGTAGTTCCAAGAGGCTTTCTTCGATTCCAGAACTACGAGGTATCTCTCTAGGGAAAACACCTTCGAGAGTTAAACTAGAGAATACGGGAAAAGCAGAAGCCCACGTCCTCAAGGAAACCCACATATATACATATTTTAACCTTTTCAATGAAGAACCATTTACAGATAAATAAATACATGCATGCAACTATTAATTCCCAATTCAACGCATAAAGTATGGAAACACTTATCAGAACCAGATAATGTGAAGTGACTACTGGAAAGGGTGTCCATTTCCACCCAACCATAGACTCAGTCACTCCTAACAGATTTACCACTAGCCACCCCCGATCTAGACCACGATGCTTTTAGATTGAATATCTTCTTCTGACTTAGAAATAGATAGGGTCAAAGGTTACTCTCCTTCTCTCGTATCAGTCTCTATTTCCTGTGTTCAGAACACACTCTTTTCACAATTCTTCCTTGAATCCCAAATCTTCCACTCTCGTCTCTGCACTCTTCACAGATCCCCTCCCTGACCCCCACACTTTCCTTTATTGTGTTTCCCAAAAAGATTGTGTGTGGCCCGAATTCCCATTCCGTGGTCAGGTCTGGAAGGCTTACAGATGGGAAGTCTACCCCATCCCCTCATTAACTATTGAGGAGGTCTTCCCACCTACCATCCTGACTGTAATTCATTCCAGGGTTAGAGGGTTGTTCTGATCCTAAGCAATTAAATCCAGTAAATTACTGGTTCGGTGGAGGTTAACACAACCATTCCTGGTCCGCTCCACCATATTTTCATATCATTCACATTCTCTCCTAGCACATCCCCTTTCCAAAAATCATGCAACAAGTATCCATTTTCTATTAAAATAACAAAATTTACATTCATCGACCTTTCATACAAAGGTCCATCAATTCAAACATTCACACCTTTGAGTTTGCCATAGTTTCTTGGCCAATATAGTTATATTTACAAACTGGGGGAAACAGGATGTTACATGGTGGAAATCCAACCATCCATAATCTGACGGTTGATCTCCCTCCACGTTAACGCATACACCTAAGGAATATTCGACGTTCGGTGCTTCAACGCTAAGTGCCCCTTTTCTGTCTACACACGAGACCTCCCAGAGTCTCAAACTCCCGAAGTCCCGTAAACTTGCCAATTAGCTCTAGCATTCTGGCCTTTCGGTCTCTCTCTACAATACTACAGCCCAAATCCTTCGAAGTCCCAAAGTCCGGGACTTGCGGAGTCTTGATCAGCATAGGGTTTACCATAGCCTAAGTCTGACGGTCATGGTTTATCCACGTAGATCCATAGATCTATGGCTCCTCTCACTTGGTGAATTTCTCATTTAGGTGCTCCACCAATATTTGGCCAAGTATTCATGCACCAAGGGCAAGACACCTGACAAAGGCCCAGGGTGACACATGTCCTTGTCAAGGGGTGACACGTGTCACATTCTACTGGACACATACGGCCTATGAAACATTCAAATCGAGGTGACATGTGGCACTCAGGCATGAACCATGTCACCCTGGGTGATGTTAGCATGCCACATCGCCTCAGAGTGATAGCCTTCCCAACCCTATGATCTCACAATTAAGAAGTGTCCACATAGACCTCAGGATCTACGACCTCTGTCACTTCGCAACTTCGACGTTCAGGGGTTTCATGGTGTAACCCTTGCCTTACTCCCGGAGTAGGTCAAAGATGAACTTATCAAGGAGTAGATCCAATGGTCACGAGTCATCTCGAAGCTCCTCTAGATCGACGACCCTCATCGCTTCATAACTTCGGTATTCGGGAGTTTGGCCATGTAACTTTCATATTGCTCCTGAAGTGGTCAGCGCCGGGATGACCATGGCCTAGGCCCAACAGATGAAATTAGGTAGAAGACAAGGGTGAAACATGGCCCGATCAACTGGTGCCACGTGTCCAGTTCCATTTGACACCTGGGGTCTATGAAAACCACAAATTGGGTTGACACGTGTTACACCTACGATGAGTCCATATCACCGTAGGTGACGTTAATATACTACGTCATTCCAGCCTTCAACGCTTCAACGATATTATCTTTCACTCACAGGTTAAACCTCCCTGAGGAGGACTTATGTCAAAGTACTTGATTCCATCTTTTCATTAAGCTTGATTTGACAGTCGAGAAGGGTTTCGAAGGATCCATAGATCCACGGTCCAGATTGTTTCGTGACTCTGACATTTGGGAGTTTGGCGGTTGTGAAGTTTAACATCCCATAGCTTCAAGCTCTCGGAGCTCCGACACCATTAAGAGATAGCTCCTTTTGGACTAGTGCAGGGTTCCCATACCCTGGTCATATGGACCCTCTCATGAATCTTGGGCTATAATATCTACTCTTAGCCGAGATTTGGTTAAGGCCATGGGTGTGAGCCTATGGTATCTTAGGACACTATTTTGAAGGAAGCACCCTCCTAATTCGAAGAACTTTAAGTTCTAGAACAATGCAGGGTAATCTCGTGGAATTAACGAGACTGTGGCAGTACCCAGAAGTCTGCTCCAAACTTTGGAAATGTGAGGTAATTCCCTAGAGAAAACACCTCGAGGGTTCTTCAAACCAGCCTAGAGGCCAATATTGTTGCCTTACAACCATTTAAACAAAACAGTTTATAGGAGGACAATAAACACCATTATCATCTATTTCACGCAAGGCACAAGTTATAACATTTACAGATAATCAAATCATGCAATTCATTTCTAGTATAAAAAGCATAAAAATACTTATCTATTACAGTCAATCACCAACCGACTGATTGTGGGTATTATCCTTTCCACCAAACCATGGGCTCAGAGGCATTCATTCTTAGCACTCTAGCCACCCCCGTGCTGAGCCATGATATCACTAGGGAACTATGTCATTTATCAGAGACCTTCTCTATATCACAACATCCCTGCGAGGTTTCTCAGATGCTTCCCCAACATCAAGCTCACAACCTTCCTCTTTTCTTCTGCATGTCTGGGTCATGCGTTCCCCTCTGTGCATGCGTTCTTGTCTGGTGTCTCTCCTGCTCTCTATAGAACCTCACACGTGAGCCTCTTTATCCACCGCTCTTCTCCTTGTCTCTATTTTATGTATATATTTTCCCAAGATGGTTCTCGACCTATCCTGTTCCTTCTATCAGAAGAAAACTCGGGTCAGCCTGGTCTACCAGACCCCGCGGTACTTCAGGCTCACATTCTTCAGTCAGACCATGCTTCCATTCATGGGGGTGGTTGATTATGCAACCACCAATCCTTCCTTCATTAACTGATTCCTCTTATTGGGATCTATATGAGGCTTATTATTTCAGGAAAAAAGGGAATTTAGTTCATCTGAACTAATGAACCCTCTCCACAGTTTCGCCATTCTTTCCTCTAGTGATATCATGGCGAGTAATTCAAGGATTTACCCCCACAGACAGCCATTGGAAATCTAAATAATACATTTACGTTTTTCCCATGCCATATAATGGTGATCATGATTAATGATTAATTACAAGCTAGGGGAAACATGGGTATTACAATCCCACCCCCTTAAAAAGGGAACATTGTCTTCGGTGTTCTTTCTTAGTAACACCTTTCATGCCTTTCTCATTTAGTTGCTTCAGAAGTCTTCATCCTCTTTCTTGGTTAGGTATTTTTCAGACTCTTGGCCTTCATCACCTATCTTCAATAATCTTGGACAAAAAGCATATTAATCACAAATTTCATGCATAAACATTTTACTGTTGCATAAAATCCAAGAGAATTTCTTAACTTAGCACAATACTCATATATTCAGTTCTTGTATTCGTATCCACATAGTTGTCTTGTTTTCCTGGCTCACTTTTTTGCCTGGACATACCCATTGTGTGCATTATCCCAATCAATAGTTTATAAGAATTACCAAAGTCTCCTCTTCCTTGTGGTCACTCACCTTCTAGGCCTAGGCTCATGCATCCCCTTCTCTGCTATACAGTTCCTCAGGCGATCCATCTTTCCTTGGCAAGGATTTCTCACACAAGAAGAATTTCAGAGACTTTATTGAGCCTTACAGTCGAGGTGTCCCTTAGACTTGCTCTTTCGAGTCATCCCTCCGTCTTGTGTTTCCACAACACAACATATTCTAGGTGATCATGGCTTACCACAGGGCTCTCATGTCTCAACATTATCATCTTTCACGCGTTCAGGCTTGGAAACCTTCATCTGTCCTCCCTAGACAAATATTTTTAATCTCACCTTTATCGCAAGTATACAAAATTATGAGAAATTATCATCTATTTCAAATTTAGAATTTCTTGCAAATCTGTTACCCACATATTTCCACATTCCTCATTTATTTTCAGATCTATTCCGCACAGGAACCATATTCACAAGTATGGAACTTTCCTTCCCATAGAAGTTTAGCTCAACATGCAATTGGTATTCCTTATGGGATTACAACACTGCCATATCCAAGACCCTTCTCTTCCTTCCATTTCAACATTCCTCATCAAAACAAATTGTTAGTTCCCATGCACATTATATTTTCATTGCATGCTTGCAGTGGTTCAAAAACAATTTCTGAACCATGCTTACTAACAATCAAATTCATTTGCTCCAAAAGGAAAATACCATTCCTCATAGTTTGGATCAGCAGGAAATTTGGTCTTCCTTATGGACTTACAACATTTCCATATACAAGACTCTTTTCTTCCTACACTTTCAACTTCAATCAGCCAAACAAATTGTTATTTTCCCATGCACATATATTTTCATTGCACCTTTACAATGACATCACAAGCAATTCATAAATTGTGCATGCTAACATTCAAATGAAATCTATAAAAACATGAAAGGAAACCACATTCCTTACCTATGCATCATTTCATCATACCAAACCTTTCAAAATGTAGTTCAACATTAAGTGAATTTAATCCAAGGTGCCAATATCCATGGCCACATTCACTTACCATGCACCCTTGCATTGATTTCAAGTTTACCATACTTATGAAAAACATCTTTCCATGGTGTGTTGGAGTTCAACCAACCTCTTCACCATGTGTCTTATTCATCCTCATTCACTCTTACAACAGGACTATGCTTCCCACTATAGGATGATCATGATCCCATATCATCACATATGAAACTAGAAGTTTCTTTTGAATGCACCCAAGCATTCTTCCTTCATTCGTAACCAGGGTGCCAACACTCATGGCCACCCAAATATTCTCTTTTCTTTAACACCTCTTGATGCAAGAGAATCGCTCCACCTCAGCATGCACCAGTTGATTAACACACATGGTGCACATTCCAGGAAGGGAGAGGCGCCACCCTCTCATTTTTCCTTCGAGAATCTAAGGTGTGATCAAGGCAATTAATTTCGAAAGGTTGGAAAATCCAAGTTGTTCCTTCTGACAAGATGGATATAAGGTCGCCATTAAGTGGTTGATGGTAGGAGGGATCTACATCCGTTTCAGATCAAATTTCCATCATTGTAATTTTCCCATTAGACAGGCATTTTTGAATTGTGATTTGACACCACTAGCTTAGCTTGGAGGGAAGCTCATTGAGCCCCTCTTCTATAAACTCTTATATTGTTTCCAGTGAAATATATGAGGGGGAGAGGCACTGTATGTAGGATACATAAATGCAGAGGAGATCAGAGAGAAACACAAAGAGACGAGACTCAATTGTAGCTCAGACTCACATATTGTAATGAACGTTCTGCCTTTAATAAAAAGTGAAATTTTTTCTTGTTATCAATTTCTGTGTAATGGATATTTTGTTGTGAATGTCATTCGCATGAAATTGAGCTGTAGATGTATGTTAGAAATTGTCTGTAGGGATAGAGATACCATTTTATATCTGTGAATGTGTTGAATTAAGTCTGGTTCTCTAGGATAAGTGCAAGGAGTGTGCGACAGAGGGTGGAAACTTTGTTAGCCGACGCAAGTAGTGCATGTCTAAATTCAATGGAGTCAGAAGAGAGACTGCCAAGAGGGCACACTAGGATAATTCACAGATTTGGGAGGAAATTTCAAGGTGGTTGGGTACCTAGGAAAGAAATACTGTGTAGGAGGAAACACATTTCAGAGTTACTGAACACTCTGAAACACTCTACCATGAGGGCATAGAGAAAGTACGAGAGAGTACAAGAGAAACATGTTTTGAAGTGTTGGAATCCTTAAGAAAACCCCAGGGTTGCTGAACACTCTGAGGAAGGAAGGCTTTGCAAGAGTGCATCCACAAAGGAAAGGAGATGCCTTGAGACTTCCAGGTAGACTAAGGGAGAAGCCGTCAGAAAACTTAGCCAAGCACAAGGAGTGCACCAAGGAGACTGCAAGTTCATATTACAAGATTAGGAGGAAGAGCGAGAATTTTCCAGGAGGGAACAAGAAAGTTCACTGAAGGAAGCAAATGAACTAGGAACCTTGAAGGTTTTCAAGCCAAGCAAAGTCACGGAAGAGTTTTCACAGAACTATGAAAGGAGTGCAGAAGAAATTCGGGAAAAGCCTAAGTCCACAAAGAAATTTGCGCTAAGTGTGCAAAAGGTTCGAGGAATTGTGAAGTCCCGAAGACCATGAAATCGCCCATTGTCGGGAGGGTTCAGGTGGCAGAAGGATGAAAGATTCTAGAGCAGGAGATTTGGGAGGTTTTCCAAGAGCAAACAAATATCTTCACAAAGTCACGAAGAGTGGTTTGAATCCAGACTGTTGGATATATAAGGGACGCGTGGAAGCATTCTGTGTGAGCTGGAGGAGAAGTGTTCCAAAATATATTAGAGGAGAACATTAAGAGAATACAAAAGAGTCGGGAGACGAAGAAATCTTAGGCATCCATTTGGGGAAGGACACGTGGAGTTAAATCGACACTTCACTGATTCACAAATCGGGAGAAACAAAGCTAGGAGAAGTGTAGACTCACGAAGTCCGAATTCGTGATTTGATCTCATCCATCGATCGCGAGAAGAACGTGGACCATAGATTTGGTTCTGGAGAATTCGCTGATTCGGGGATCGGGAAAAAGAGAGCAAGCAACTCGCAAAATCTCTGAAGCAAGGAGTCATGAAGGGATTTGGCCCACGTTCGTAGTCTGTGGTCACATTAAGGAAGGAGCCTAGCATAGAGAGCTAGCGTCTTTTGGCGTTAAGATTTGAAGAATGCTAAGGAGAGGGTCTGTGGGTGCCACACAACCTGTACGAAAAGGTGGAAGGGCCTCTGTCAAGTTAAATTGGTTCCCATCAAGACCCTAACGATCCATTCGGCTCAGTGAATTGAACGATCCTAGACCGGGAGGTTGAGAAGCCCTTTGGAGGGAAGGGGGTCTGCGCCATCAAGTGGTATAAGATATTTATTGTCTGCCGATTGTAGATAAATGTGAAGATAGAAAGAGTGAGACACTCTATGGAGACTGTTGCAAGGTGTGAAATAGATGGTAAACAACTAGGTGGGCTGCAAGTGAAGCATGATGACCATTGAAGGTCATAAACATGGTCAAAGTAAAAGCTATCCACATAAAATAAAATAGAAGATGGACAAGGAACTCGGTTAAATCTGGGCAGAGATGGATAAGCTATCATTTAGGATGCAGCAGGAAGAAAATGTGCACTGGAGATACGAGTGGCCTTTGAAAAGAACAACTATGTGGTCTATTAAAAATTTGTTGGCCTAAGAGGAACAACAAGTGTTGAAGAGGTGGTCGAGTTATGTCGAAAACCTCAATGGAGAGGGAAAGATATCTGGGAGGAATCTCGTAGGTTTCCAGGTGGGCAATGTGAAGAGATCAGTTGATCCCATAAAATGCCAGGAGGGCAGAAGAGACATCCTGAATTTCCAGGTGGGAAATGGAGGAGAGATGAGCTTAGCTAAGGGTTCACGTCAGCAGCGGGTGTTGACAGATGGATAAGAGGAAGAAAGGCCTCATCCATATGAAGACTCATGCAGAGCTACAAGCTGCATGAATGAAGATGATGACAAGTTGGAAACTTTCATCACAAAGGAGAAGGATCAGAGGAGAGTTATGATCATTGGAGGAGTTGAGATATTCTTTCCAAGCATGTGAGGAGAGACTAGCACAGATGTTGCAAATGCAATAGAAGGACAACGAGCTGAACCTGTCATCGAGAATAAGGAACAAATACTAAAGTCTGTCCCAATATAGGAGGAGCACCCAGTTGAGTTACTCACTCAGTAGGAAATGGAGTTAAAGGCACTGGAGGATTGGTTAGATGGTCCAGAACCAGAAGGTGGCTTCCATGAGATAGTCATGCTAGAGGAGACACACCAACATGAGTTTGAGTTGGAGGAAGCTGGAATGGAACCAATCGAAGAACTGACAGTAGTTAATATGTCAGAAGAAATAGCTAAACAACATTTTAGTGGCGAGATTGCAGAATTGGAGCTCGCAACAGAGTGTCTGGTCAGTGTCACAAGGGATGGAAGCAACATGGGAGATCAAGATGACCTACCCTTGGAGTGGCATGAAGAGTTGCAGCTGAGTAGAATGCACAATCCAAACTAGCCGATGAATCAACTAGAAGAAGCTGTAGAGGAGATACGAAAGATGATGTTGAGTTCAGAAGAAGAAGCGGTCAGCAAGGAGAAGATAGATAGAAAGGAAACTGCATGAGAAACAAGGAATATGTAGCAGCAACAACAAAGTAGAGGAGTAGAAAGACAACTCTAGGAGAAAGTTTTGGATCCAGGAGGATTTCAATAGAGATGGGAAGCTCATGAGAAGGAGCTCATGAATTTTCATAGCCGTGGAGTATGATGCAGGAGCATCGCTCCACCTTAGCATGTGCCAACTGATTAGCACGAGTGGTGTTCATCCCAGGAAGGGAGAGGCGTCGCCCTATCATTTTTTTTTCGAGAATCTAAGGCGTGATCAAGGCAATTAATACCGACAGGTTGGATAAGCCAAGTTGTTCCTTCGAACAAGATGGAGATAAGGTCACCATTAAGTGGATGACGGTGGGAGGGATATGCATCCGATTCAGATCAGATTTACATCATTGTAATTTTCCCATTAGACAAACATTTTTGAATGGTGATTTGACACCACTATCTTAAATTGGAGGGAATCTCATTGAGCCCCTCTTGTATAAACTCTTATATTGTTACCAGTGGAATTTATGAGAGGAAGAGGCACTGTATGTAGGAGACATAAATTCATAAGAGATAGGGAGAGAAACACAGATAGTCGAGACTTAGTTGTAGCTCAGACTCACATATTGTAATGAACATTCTGCCATTAACAAAAAGTGACAGTTTTTCCTATTATCAATTTCTGTGTAATGGATGTTTTTTTGTGAATGTAATTCGTATGCAATTGAGCTATAGATGTATGTTAGAAATTGTCTGCAGGGATAGAGATACCATTTTATATCTGTGAGTGCATTGAATTAAGTCTGGCTCTCTAGGCTAAGTGTAAGAAGTGCACAACAGAGGGTGGAAACTCTGTGATCCAATGCAAGGAGTGTGTGTCTGAACTCAATGGAGTCATAAGAGAGACTACCAGGAAGGAACACCAGGATAATTCACAGACTCGGGAGGAAATTTCAAGGTGTTTGGGTACTTAGGAAATAAAGATTGTGTAGGAGGAAATAAAATTCAGAGTTACTGAACACTCTGAAACACTTTTCCAGGAGGGCATAGATCAAGTACGAGATCGTACAAGAGAAACACGTTTTGAAGTGTTGGAATCATTAAGAAAACCCCAGGGTTGCTGAACACTCTGAGGAAGGAAGGATTTCCAAGAGTGCATCAACAAAGGAAAGGAGATGCCTTAAGATTTCCAGGTAGACTAAGGGAGAAGCTGTCAAAAAACTTAGACGAGCGCAAGGAATGCACCAAGGAGACTGCAAGTTCATCTTACAAGCTCAAGAGGAAGAGAGAGAAGTTGCTAGGAGGGAACGAGAAAGTTCACTGAAGGAAGTAGAGGAACTAGGAACCTTGAAAGTTTTCAAGCTGATCAAAGTTGCAGAAGAGTTTTCAAAGAACTCTGCAAGGAGTGTAGTAGAAATTCAGGAACAACCTAAGTCTTGGAAGAAAATTTCACTAAGTGTGCAAAAGGGTCAAGGACTTGCGAAGTCCCTAAGACCGTGAAATCACCCATTGTTAGGAGGGGACAAGTGGCATAAGGTTGAGAGATTTGGGAGCAGGAGTTTCAGGAGGTTTTCCAAGAGAAAACAAATATCTGCACGAAGTTGCAAAGAGTGGTTTGAATCCAGACTGTTGGATCTGGAAGGGACGCGTGGAAGAAATCCGCACAACCTAGAGGAGTAGTGTTCCAGAAGATATCAGAGGAGAACATCAGGAGAATATGCAAAGAGTCGAGAGACGAAGAAATCCTAGGCATCCAATTGGGGAAGGACACATGGAGTTGAATCGACACTACGCTGATTCAAAAATCGGGAGAAACAGATCCAGGAAAAGTGTAGACTCGCGAAGTCCGGAGTCATGATTTTATCTCATCCGTCGATCGCAAGAAGAACGTGGACCATAGATTTGGTCTGAGAGAATTCTCCAATTTAGGGATTGGGAAAAATGGAGCAAGAAGTTCGTAAAAGCTCCAAAGCATGGAGTCATGACGGGAGTTGGACCACGGTTGTAGTCCGTGGTCACATAAAGGAAGGAGCTTAGCATAGAGAGATAGCATGAGTTGGAATTAATATTTTAAGAACACTAAGGAGAGGTTCCACGGGTGAAACACAACCTGCGCCAAAAGGTGGAAGGGCCAGTGTCAAGTTAAATTGGTTCCCATCAGGAGCCTGATGAGCCATTCGGCTCAACGACTTGAACGATCCTATACTGGGAGGTCGAGCAGACCTTTGGAGGGAAGGGGGTCTATGCCATCACCTCTACAATTCAATTAGAGCATTGGAAGGTCCTCCTTCCTCAATGGACAATCCATTGTCTTCCCTTTTGGTGAAAACATGCAATCTCCTCAATGTATTAAATCAATGTGTTGTCTATGAGCACTTTTGTTCCAAATCATTCCTTGATTGTTCAAAGTATTCATGACATATTAGTTCATGAATTATTTTAAGGATTTCAATCAGTCTTTACTGCCAGAGGTTCACACCTCCGTCATTTAGGTTCTCCTTCCAAAATCATACCCTACTTGGGTATCAATGGCATACAACGACCTTTGAAAATTTCATGCATAACAATAGAAAATTTCAGAAGGGATTCTTACCCAATCCCTTCATATCTTGTGCCACATAGGTATCAACACTTTTATACATGTTATTGGCTACTAGCACCCTCTTTCTATTTTTTACCTAATCAGTAGTGCTTTATGGGGACTTTTACCATCCCTTCAACAATATTTCAATAACATCCTTCTCATAGTCATCCTTTGCTTGAGGTTGTTCATCATTGGCAGCTGTCTTCCTCAACAACTCTAATTTATTTCTACACATGACATCATAAATATATTAGTCGCCATGTAAAATAAAAGAATGCAAGTACCATAACATTTAAATCAATAAACAATTTCAGATATGTCCTAGCATATCTTTATGTACTTGTCATGTTATCCTCAATGTTTTTGTGAGTGTGAACTCAATCAAATTTTCAGCTATTTCAATATTCTATAGACAACCATATTCTCATGTATTAAACATTTTCACATACCATCCTTTCATTTTTCTCTTATCCCAGAGAAACACATTAGACAAAAAGAAAGGAGTTAAGGGATTCTTCCCTTTTCCAACTCTACTAGTTCTCACAACTTCTCATCTAAGGCTTATAATTGTATTAAAAATTTTAGAGTTCTTAGGGTGGGAAAAGTGCTCCTCCTTTTTCCCTTTATTTTCTTTTGCAATTTACTCCCTGTTGGGATTTTCCTGCTCTTTTCCTCTAGAAGCCTTGGTTAGGCCTCACCCTAACCTTTTTAGATATGACAACATGCTTTCATATAATATTTTTTTTTTGGTTCATAATGGATCATGAACCTGTGCATCCTGCACATTTTATTTTCAGTTAGTCAGAATGGTCAACTTTCATTCATTTGTTTTAGAATGTAATCCAAGATTCTTATATCACCTTATATCTCACTTCTCAATTCTCAGCAGTCATTTAGGTTGTGACTTTGTTCTCCTGACAGAGTCTTCACATAGTTCCTCCACAGGAAAATTCTTTAGCATGCAAGTTGAGTTAGCTTCAGCTTGTTACCAAGAATTCCCTAAGGAATATAAACATACATTTCTGTCATGCATGCAACTTATTTATCCACACCTATTCTATTTTTTTTTAACTTACACCCATGATGTACTTAATCATATGCACAATTATAAGAAAGTGTGTAGCTGCCATAGGTATATTTCACAACCCACATACATCCCTACCTTAAAATTAATCAACTCAGGATTGTTCCCAATCCTTCTCATGTGATACTCAAAGGCATAATCATTTGCCTCTTATCATGACACCAAAGCATATTTTCTCATTTACTCTTTCATATATTTATATTAGTCTTTCCCAAGGGAATGTGATACATTCCCCTCAAGTTATCATTTAAAAAAAAAACTTTCACGACTCTTCAGAATAGAGTTAACCATGCATCCATGGTATTCATTTAATCTTGGCAAGTGCAATTATTTCCTTACATATCACTCATAAAGGCATATGTATTGTGCCTTTAGTTTACATGCACTTTTACATAATATGTGTGCATAACTTGCACATTTAATATAATTCATATCTAGTTGGTATTAATATCAAGCTTCATATCAAGAAGCTTCACAATGCATTAAATCCATGCACTCATGCATAATTAAACACAACTAAGAATTAATCATGCAAGCTTATTGCTTGCACCTTTTCCATGTCATCCATGCACATGGACATATCAAACTTCCATATCCTTCCCCAAGGATATTGCTTCCATCCTTATGAAAATCCTCATAGGGACACTCAACACTGAGCTCCCCTATCAGTTGTGAGCTTGCAGTCATATTATTTTTTTAAGCCTATATATACACATATTTGTATATATGTAGGTGAATCTCTTGCACCTTTCTTTCTCATTCATATATCTATATTTAATTCATGTCTTTACACCCATGCTTTCATTAGGTCATTAATGACCATGCAAACCAACAAAAGGTCTTACACTACAACAAACCAAAGGTTTAATTGAGTCTATTTTCATGTTACATTCATGCAAGAATTATAGGTTAAGTAAACTGACCCTACACATTTTCATCAGGCCTCTGGTCATCAGGAGTTATATACTCAGGGTTTAGTATTTTAATAATGCAATAATTATTAACTGTTAAGGATCCTACCTGTCCTTACCATATTTCCTTAACCATGAAGGAATTCTCCATGAGGATCTTAATCCTTATATAATCAGTTGTATTAACTGCAAGAGACTCTACCTACCCTAGCAGGTAAACAATGTTACACTATAACATAACAAATCAGTTCATGTGCCTTGTCTGGCTCATGTAGCTTCATAACTAATTTTTTGTCACCTCTTCCATTCACATTGCTATTTTAGTCTAAATATTAGGTTTCTTTAGTGAAATATTACAGTGACTCATATGAATAGTCTCACAGTCATAATGGAATCTCTCCCTAAATTCCCTCTTATAGCTATCTGAGTATACCAAGCCATAGACAGATGGTTACCATCCACCACTGGATGTCAATTTGACCCATTGGTCATCCAAAGGTGTTTTGGCACCTCTTTAATCAGAGCTTACATCGGTCTCTCATTAATCCTATGACCGTGAGGGGTAATATACATATATTGGGTTTAATCCTTTGTTAAAACAATAATTATTAATACTACAGATCCTTTTGATCCATTCACATCTAAGTATTTTTATTAGTGCTCATCAACATAATCCCACCCCTGTAGGATTGGCCATCATTTATGAAAGGCAATGTTAGGCTTTCTATGCCACATACTAGCACGATTCAATGTCATTGGGTAAAATCCCAACTGAATTTTAATCTGCCTCCTTCTACTCAAGGAACTTATGCAATTGTTTTTTGTTTGGAAGTAAGTAATATTCTCAACATGCCCATCTTAGCCTTAGGAATAAAATCTTATGACTGTATAACAACACATACAATTTCAAGGTGAAGTCAATTGCTTCATTTGGAAATGCTAGCAACACACAATGTAGATTTCCAAAACATCTATCCACAACAACATGTTTCATTCCTCTCTTCAGTAGAGGTTTAATAAGCCTCTTAGGAATGGGTAAAATAAGGTGTTACCCCTTAAAGTCCTCTAATAATATTTTTATACAACTCATGCATGAGCCCAAGCATTCCAAGTGTTGTTTCCATGCTTTGATACCACTTTGTAACACACCAGACCCCTAAATACTCTTTTAAGGGGCGAGACATCATAAATTCGGTTTTGGTTCATTAATAAAACCCTCCTTCCAGGGTCTCTATCATGTTCTTCTCGTCTAGATCTCTCCAAATACTTTCTCCACGCTCAAAACTGAGCTCCATACTGGAAGATATGTCCTTCCCAAGTTCTTTGGGAGTTTATTGGTCAAGGGCCACATGGGTCCATCTCATACATATCATCCCGAGTTCTTCGAGATCCCAGAGCTTCCAACACTCCTAAATATTTGGCGGAAATACAACCATTCATAATCCGATGGTTGATCTCCCTCCACGTTAACGCATACACCTAAGGAATATTCATCGTTCGGTGCTTCACCACTGAGCGCCCCTTTTCTATCTATACACGAGACCTCTCGGAGTCCCAAAATCCTGAAGTCCCGTAAACTTGCCACTTGGCTCTGGCCTTTGAGCCTTTCGGTCTCTCTCTACAATAATTCACCCCAAATCCTTCGAAGTCCTGAAGTCTCGGACTCTCAGAGTCCTGGTCAGTGTTGGGTTGACCATAGCCTAGATCTGACGGTCAGGGTTTATCCACTTAGATCCACAGATCTACGGATCCTATCACTTCATGAATTCATCATTTGGGTGCTCCACCAATCTTTGGCCAAGCATTTTTGCGCCAAGGGAAAGACACATGACAAAGGCCCAGGGTGACACGTGTTCTTTTCAGGGGGGTGACACATGTCACTTTCTACTAGGCACATAGGGCCTGTGAAATGTGAAAATCGAGGTGACACATGGTTCTTAGGCATGATTCCATGTCACCCTAGGTGACGTCAGTGTGCCATGTTGCCTTATACTAATAACCTTACCAACCCTCCGATCTCATGGTCAAGAAGTGTCCATGTAGACCTCAGGATCTAGGGCCTCCGTCGCTTCACAACTTCAACATTCAGGGTTTAATGGTGTAACCCTCGCCTTAATTTCAGAGCAGGTAAATTTGAATTGATTGGGGAGTAGATCCAACAATCACGAGTGGTCCCGAATCTCCCCCATATAGATGGCCCTCATCGCTTCTCGACTTCGGTATTCAGGAATTTGACCATGTAACTTTCATATTTCTCCCAAAGTGATCAACATCGGGATGACTAAGGCCTAGGCCCAAAAACCAATGTTTGACATAAGACAAGGGTGACACATGGCCCGATCAAATGGTGGCACATTTTGAGTTCCATTTGACACATAGGGTCTGTGAAAACCACAAATCGGGGTGACACGTGTTACACTTATGATGACTCCACGTCACGTTAGGTGACATTAATATACTATGTCACTTTGGCCTTCAACGCTTCGACGATATTCTCTTTCACTCATAGGTTAAACCTCCTGGAGTAGAACTTATGCCGAAGTACTTGACACCATATTTTCATTAGGATCGATTTGACAGTCGAGAAGGGTTTCGAAGGATCCATAGATCCATGGTCCACATTTCTTTGCGACTCTGACATTTGGGAGTTTAGCGGTTGTGAAGTTAATATCCCAAAGCTTCAAGCTCCCAAAGCTCTGAAGCCATTAAGAGCTAGCTCCTTTCATACTAGCGCATGGTTCCCAGACCCTAGTCATATGGACCCTCTGATGAATCTTGGGCTATAAGCTCTACTCTTAGCCAATATTTTGTTAAGGCCATGGGCATGAGATTAAGGTCTCTTAGGCCATTGGTTTGAAGGAAGTGCCCTTGTAATTCATAGAACTTTAAGTTCCAAAACATGGCGGGGTAATCTCGTGGAATTAATGAGACTGTGGCAGTCCCCAAAAGTCTTCTCCAAACTCTAGAACTGTGAGGTAAATCACTAGGGAAAACACCTCGAGGGTTCTTCTGACCATCCCAGAGGCCAAGGTTGTTTCCTTACAGCCAATTAAACACAATAGTTTATAGCAGGATAGTAAACACCATTTTCATCTATTTCACGCAAGGCACAAGTGATCACATTTACAGATAATCAAATCATGCCATTAAATTCTAGTATATAGGGCATACAAATACTTATCTATTACAATCGATCACCAACCGTCTGAATTTGGGTGTTTGAATTTTCACCCAACCATAGGCTCAGAGGCATTCATTCTTATCACTCTGGCCACCCCCATGCCGAGATGTGATATCAATAGGGAACTATGCCATTTATCAGAGAGCTTATCTCTATCACAACATCCCTATGAGTTTTCTCAGATGCTTCCCCAACATCAAGCTCACAACCTTCCTCTTTTCTTCTGCATGTCTAGGTCGCGCGTTCCCCTTTATGAATGTGTTCTTGTCTAGTGTCTCTCTTGCTCTATACAGAGCCTCACACACACATATCTTCCTCTGTCTCTCTTCTCCTTGTCTCTATTTTCTGTATACCTTTTCCCAGGATGGTCCTCTACCTATCATGTTCCTTCTGTTAGAAGGAAACTCGGGTCATCCTAGTCTGCCAAACCATGCGGTACTTCGGGATGAAATTATTCAGTCAGACCATGCTTCCAATCACGAGGGTGGTTGATTATCTAACAACCAATCCTTCCTTCATTAACTGATTCCTCTTCTTGGGATCCAAATGGGGCTTATTATTTTAGGAAAAAGGGAATTTGGGTCATTTGAACTAATGAACCCTCTCCATAGTTTCCTCATTATTTCCTCTAGTGATATCATGGCCAAGAATTCAAGGCTTTACCTCCACAATCAATCATTGGAAATCTAAATAATACATTTTCATTGTTCCCATGCCATAGCATGGCAATCATGATTAATGATTAATTACAAGTTGGAGGAAACATGGGTATTACATATGCTAAATACTGGGCCACTAGGAAGAGAAGGGGTTCCATTCTTTTGATATTTTTATTGTTCCATAGTTGATAATAGTATCTAGGAGTGTGATATTGAAGCATAACAAAGAAGGTGGAGGATTTTGTATTAGCCATTTATCCCATAGCACAAGTAGAAAAAGACAAATTTATGATTAAAAAAATGACTAAAAATTGCATATAAATGACCAAGTTTAGTCACATGACTACTAGTAGTATATTTCTGAACATATATAATGTGACCAAATATATGACTAAAACATTTTAGTCATTTATTGGTTGTTTTGTTTGATCATTTTGGTGGTAACTTTAGTCATTGTTTTAGTCATTAATCATTGTTCACTGGTCATTTATTTGATCGTGGTAGTCCATTATTGTCATCAACAAGTGGTAAATTTAGTCATTTGTATCATTTATATCCATCAAATGGTAATATATTTAGTCATTGTAATCATCATTTTCCATCAATGGGTAGTATATTTAGTCATTGTAATCATCATTTTCCCTCAACTAGTAGTATATTTAGTCATTTTTATTCTCTAATTTCCATCCATTGGTAGTATTTTAGTCATTGATTGTCATTATCTGGTCATTTATTTAGCTGTGGTAGTCATTTATTGTCGTCAACAAGTAGTAATTTTAGTCATTTGTATAAGTTATTGTTGTCAACTACTAGTATATTTAGTCATTTTGATTCACCGATTTATGTAAATTGGTAGTGTATTGATATAATGCTTATTAGTTGCATAATCATTATATTTACTACAAGTTTATTAGTAAATATCCAATTATATAATGATATGAATAATTTATTATTTACCATAAATTAATTGTGTAATGCATAAATAAACATAGCACTAAAATTAAATTAAAACATTAAGTAACTTGGTATTAAACTTAAATTAAAACACAAAATAAAAGATAAAATATTGATTCTAACATGATCATGATAAAAAAACTAAAGTAATCTGACATAAAATCAAATTAAAACATATAATATTGCAACTTAAATGAACTGCAAGATGACCATTTATATAATAAAAAATGTTAAAAGTAGTACAGTGATGTGACTGAGAGTTTCCAAGTATGCAAAGACACCATAATATAATATCCATGAAAAATGTACATTCAAACTACTAAATGTACAAAAAATCAAACTAAAACATATAATATTGCAATTTAGATGAACTGCAAGATGATCACACATACACACCCACACACCCACATATATATTAAAAAATATCAAAGTCCACAAATACACCATAATAAAACATCCATCATAATAAAAGATCCATGAACATTAATAAACATTCAAACTACTACATAAACATAAAATCAAATTAACAAATAATATTGTGAACTGCAAGATGATGATGATGATGATGATGATGATGATGATGATGATGATTA
>ML811628.1:18231-77944 GCA_009831015.1 Picea engelmannii | reverse complement strand
GATCCAACAACTTTACTTTTTCACCTTCTTGGAGTTTATGATCAATACATTTATGCAAAAACAAAAATAAATAAACATTATCTTGAGATATGAAAAATATTAAAACAAGATATGAAAAATGTTAAAACAAGAATTATATTCTAATATTTGGCATAGAATTATTGCACTCATCTTGAGTTCACTAGGACCACTATGGATATTCTACACATTATTCTCAAGTTCAACGTCCTTTGATAAGGACTTGTCCTTTTTGTCATGCTGCTTTTATAAAGTTTCTCTGCATGTGGTTGTTTCATCATGCAAAACAAATATACAACATTCAAAAGTATGAAGAATGTCTTATTAAGCATTCAAAAGTGTGAAGAATGCAAGAAATAATTTTTTGTCAAAAATAACATTTTAAGCGTGAAACTTTATGACAAAACATTGTGACAGATTAACTATCACAACAAAAATTTGATTACCTCAAATTCAACACCACTATCAACAATGTCCTTTACACATTGATAGACGAGTTCTTCATGATCACTATGTCCTTTTCATTTTGGCGACGCTGCATCTTTCGTATGCTTTCTCTGCATGTGGTTTAACCATCATGCAAAAAAATATGCAACATTTAAAATTAGCAACAAACTGTCTCCAAGGGAACTGTTCTCTTTTTCAAACAACGAAACAACATAATCGCAACAAGTATTGACAGAGATGTAAAAAAAGAAGTGCAAAACATGAAACATTGTGATGAACCTTCAAATATCTTTTATGATATGATAGTTATGATATTAAAAGAATTAAAAGAATTATTTTACAAGAAATGATCTCATTGTCAAAGGCATTTAACCTTACTATTCATAACTTTGGATATTTGTAGTCGAGTTGCCTTAGAAAATAGTAGCACTATATGTCAATAGTAAAAAACATTAAGCATCAAGCAACTCTCCGTTATCTATAGTCGTGTCGCCTTGGAAAAAAGTAGCACTATATTTAATATCAAATAAAGGTTAAGCATCAGGCATAAAGGGATACCACCTATATAGGAGTGGACATTTACATCTAATAATAATTACCTACATAAATTATCTCAATAAAAACAAACTTATTTATTTTGTATTGCTCTTGTATTTATATATTTCTATTTGTAATACCAAATAAACAAAGTAATATTGATAATATATCGAGTTCTGTGGAACTTAGGGTTGTGTACTGGTACATTGTTACACAAGGAAAGAATGAGGAAGAAAATAGGTTGAATGCAACCTATATAATCAATGTGGCAAAGAACCTTGGATGCTCAGTTTTCCTTCTACCTGAAGACATTGTTGAGGTCAATCCTAAAATGATACTTATATTGATTGAAAGTATTATTATTGGGAGTCTTACAAAACAAACGAGTGAAGATGCAGGGATTTCAGACAGTGAAAATGGAAGTGTAACTAGTAGTTTCTCAAACATTTTTATTGATGAAAATACTTCAGATGATTCTTTACCACTTGATAATGGGTTGATCCACATATAGTCTGGTTCATAGTATAGTCCTAGAGAGTTTTCAATCTTGTAGAAGACATCCTCCAACCAAAAAACTAGAGGTAGGATAAGGAGTCTAACCCAAGTCAAGACAACATCAATTCTTTTAGTTTTCATATCAAAAGATGGAATCTAGTGTTTTAGCATGAGGGGCTCACCCCACGTTTCCACAAGGATTTCAAGACATGTTTGTTGTCAACTGCCGATCGAAATATGAGCACCAACCAGCCTTGAGACAAAACCATCAAATTCATACAATACCCTAAAATGGGTTCCATGATAGTAGTTAAATAGTCCTTGATCACCTTATATCCCAATTGACATCCATGGAATTGGTTGACCAATGCCATCTCCACCATTTTTACAACTTCATCCAATCTCACACATTCACCTAAAATGAAATTCAAAGGGTGTTTGTGTTTCTTACTACACTTATTATTTTTTTGAGCCCTTCATAAACTACCATCACCTTCCAAAATCAAGGATTCTTCCTTTATTACAAGTGAGTACAAAAATATTGAAGGTTAGGGGTTTGGATTTATAACATTTTCACCTCCCAAAACTCCACTCATTATATAGTCCCAACAAAGAACCCACAAGTCCTCTCCCACCAAGTGCCGAAGACTTAGAAACAAGGATATCAAAGGTGAACCAACAAATCAAATCTATATCATGGCCTAAACCAATGATTTGATGGCCAAACTTTGAAACTTTTGTAGCATAATCTTATGGACAATTTGTGTAGACTACAGATACACTAGAACAAAAAAATACCAAATTTGAGGTATGACATTTAACCCTAGAGTTAGTATGAATGAGAACTTGTGTGGGACTTATCATAGACATATAAGGAAGTACTTCCAACTAAATCTACAACCAATGTAATGCCATTAAATACTGGATTACATACCCATTATGTAGATATGTCATTATGCCACTCATAAAATCCATTTTTTAGAGGTTTTTCGACACTCACATTAATATTTTTGGCCATTTTGGCCAAATTTTGTATAGTATCTTTAGCCAAGGAGAGGGACCCAAAGGAGACCCTATATGTGATGACACTTTCAACCTACTATGGAACGATTTTACACAAGAGTTAGACTATATAGACTAACCTATGAATGAATCTTTTGAATAGTCAACCAAATCTTTGTCAATCTTGTAGAACCCTAGCACCTTCTCCAAACCCTAGCTCCATCCACATATTCACTCCACAAAGTGGTCAAGTCATGAACCAATAATCACCAGATATATAAACAATAGAGTAAAATATTTTCAAAATAATATTTAGCATTATTGCATTTTTAATTGAGGCTTTTCCAACCATCTAAGGACATTGTACTTAACACTTAAGGACATGATTGTGATAATTAGGTTACCCATCTAATCTGAATTTTGCAAAGACCTGCAATGATCTTCTGCAAGATCAAAGATATGTCAACTACTCCCTATTTGATAATATATTATACCAACTTGGACACTTATACATGCCCTTTGGTATATAACACAATCAAGTGATTTGGGAGGCACACTACTCTAAGTCGACATGTCACTTTGGTGTCAACAAGACACTTCTTTAGAAGCACTTATATTAACTAAACTAGTCGATTTAAACATTGAGGTGCATATCAAATCCTGCATTCCATGTAACAATGCCAAGCCTACAAATCATAAACTTGGTAGGTACACACCTCTATTGGTTCCAACAAATCCTTCGGAGTGTATTAACATGGATTTCTTCTCAAGTCTCCTTATGATGAATCACCAAAATTTGGTGTTTGTTGTTGTGGATCACTTAAAACAAATACAACATGGTTGCATGAAAGAAGGCTATTGGTCCACCTGATACTGCCAAATTATTGTTCAGTCATCTGTGGATTATACAATGGTTCCAACAACCATTGTGTATAATTATGACCTAAGGTTTGTTAACAATTTATCTTTATGGGAAATGTTAGACACATAGTTGCACCAATCAACATCAGTTCTGTTAACACATAAGATTGTATTATGATTTGAGATAATTTCCCAAAATACAATTTCTATAGGAGGGTTCTTGTACTTTTTGACAACTTGACTTCAAGTCAGTTTTTCAGGGGTTTTGAGAAGGCATTTTCAGTTCTTGATGATTCAATTGTGTAGCAAACATCATAATATTTCCAACCATATCTCTTGCAGCCTAAAATTCCTCTGGGAAGACCTCCAAAAACCCTCTCAAGGACCACGTTGTGTTTTTGCTGAGAGCATGCTACACTTCTGCAATTTTTGAGTGACTAACTTAAAAATTGGATTATGAACAAATGAGAAGGTATTTTTGAAAACTGGAGGAGGTTTTTGTTCATCACATACCAAATAACAAAAAAATATCTCATATTTACAAAACTTGTTATGGTTAGATATATATTAAACACATAAAATGTGCTATAGAATCACCTAACCAGACACACAAAGGGCACTACAGAATGTGCATAACTATTTTATAGTGGCGCTACAAAATTTCCTGTAGTGGTTACTGTTACTAATTTGATCATAAAACCCAAAATACAAAGTGGGTTTCTTTGAAAGTTTGTGTGGAGGACGATGATATCCTTTTTGACTTGCTGACCAAATTTCACCCTCACCTAGTTTGTGAATTGAGAGAAACAATTAAAACACCAGTGCGCTATAGAATGTGCTGCCAATTCTCTATTTTTCATAGCTGATTGGATATTCACCTTGTTGGGAGGTTTCCAGATGTCAAGGAGGGTTCTAATGACTTCTCATGGATCATTAACATGTCAAGGGACACCTGCACCTAAGTATTATCTCCATTAAGACCTCATGCAATGAGTTGGAAACAATTCATTAAAGACTTCCAACAATTTACTGAAAATTAGCAGTTTGTTGGATTTTTGTCTCTTTGATTGTTGCCACCTATCTCCAAGGCTTAGAATCCAATGAAAGAGACTGGATTCGACCTCCTAAGGAGATTTGGATGTTATTTTTCTATTTAATGAAGGAGATAGATTTTGGAGAGAGGGGATTGATGAGCGAAGAGAGGCTAGAGAGAGTAGGAGCAGGCAGTTTCCCTGTGCGTGTTCATTTGTAAGCCCGAGGGAATTATTATCATGTAAATATTAATGAAATTGAAGATTCATGAGATTTGTTATATCAATTTGTGTTCTCTTTGTTATCCATCTTCATTTCTATCTTTCTTGAATGAATTGTAGCTTTTTAGGATCAATGGTTGTATTTGATTTATAGATTCTTGATCAACAAAGGGTTTGCTATAATTGCCTATAACTGATTGTGTTTATTCAAGTAGATTTCTAATCCATTTTGCAGAGAGGATATTTGTTTAATGGATGATATAGTTTATGTTAACTTATCCTTTCTTCCATATGCCATATTATAATCCATTTTTCTGATAGGCTTTTCAATTTCTTTCTAACTTCAAGGTGTTTGTGTGACTCCATTGCCCAATGGTATAGCCTATTGATCTGCATTTTGTTTCCCTCTCCCTTTCTTTCTCATCTTTCTGATCCACCTATTAAAACCAAAAACTATTTTAATCCATTTACATTTCTATGTTACCAAGATTACTCTCATTTGCAGTCTGGGAGTGATTCTGGGAGTGATAACATGTTCATTTGGAGATAAATGAGAGATAAATGATTATCCAAAATTTCAAGTTCACTTGTGGATCTCTTGTGCATCTACAATAGTACATACCCATGCACATTGGATGAGAATATTCCTTGCAAACAACACACCTACATAAGATGTCTTCATCATTCTATTGGGCATGGTCCATCAAATCAGTCCTTTCTCAGGTTCCATCCAAAAACACCCCTAAACATTACATTTCTTACATTAGTGACTCCTTGGTCCCCCAACAGAAGTAAAATAAATACACAAGGAAAATAAAATTAATATGATATTTAACAAGTGCATTAATACATTAAGCATATCTTAACACACCAATAACTCAAGTACAAGGAGTGTCATTATGTGCATTTTGGCCCTCATTACTTTTAGATTGACAATAAAGTATGGATATAGATTAAGGAGGAATCCTTCAAGGGTCATGTATACACCATTCAATGCATTAAATTCCAACCCTGCATGCATGATTTTCACATTTTGTGAACATGCCCACAACCAAGAATTCCAAGAGTCATAGGAATATATATAGCCACCCAAGATCATTATGGAAAGACAAAACAACCATTTTTCTATTCAATTATTGGTGTATTTGAACATATACTTGTATATACTCTTTGTAACCTCTTATATCTTTTACTCACCTAGTGAACTATATTTTGTTTCACAATTCTCCTTAGAAATTTGGCATTTGAGATTTCTCAATCTCTCAATCTTGGTTGGTTGTTCTATCATGTAATTTCCTTGTTTTGATTATTAATGGAAGAGCTTTATGTCATATCTCTATCTCAACTGTAAATGTGTATGAAATATGATATTACGTGGATCAACCCACATCTATTATGTTAATAATCATAGCAAGCTTCTTTACATATGTGGACAAATGAGAGGCTTCTTTACTAGAATTATTAAGTGAGTTGTTATAAAATAAATCAACCCACATCTGCTATGTTTTATTGAGTAGAGATTCAACACAAATGGGACTGTTTTTTGTATTTCCACACACAGATCTTCACTTTCAGGGACATATTTTTGTGTTCTTTCAAGGACAGATCATGCATTATTACTACTCAACAATACTTGCAAGTATCAAATATACTTGATATTTTAAAGGCATAACACAAATATGATTCTAGAAACATAGAGAGCTGATTCTAGAAACAAAGGATGGTTCTACACAGTGCAAGGTCTATGAGAAGGCAGAAAAAGAAGAAGGCCTGTCCATAGGAAAAAAAACTGTCCTAGAGATTTATGTGAGTGAACTAATTCTCAGCAAGAGAGTGTGAGCAAGAGAACTTAAGAGTTCACTGTAAATGCAGTAGATTGAGTGCAAACACAAAAAAACCTACAACTTCTAGTTCAATTTACAAGAACAAAAACTAGTCAAACAAGAAGAAATGAGATACAATAGATTGCTTTGCAAGAAGAAATGGAATACACATGTTCAAACAAGAAGAAATGAGATCAATAAAGCCTATTTCCTCCCTTGAATTAGTGGAATTATGTTGATTCCCTGCATAAACTATAGGCTTAACAAAGGCAACCAACTGTGAAACTATCTTACTAATATCATGTATGCAATTCATTACATGTTGGTACCCAACAGTCGAGTTGACATCATTTCCAGTAGCTCTTATTGGGCTACTTTCAACTCCAATCGAAGGCTTCGAAATCTCTATTGACGCTCTAGATTTTCACTTAATCTTATTGTCAGATTTACAAGACTCTAACGCTGCCATATACTAGACAATATCTTCTGCCCCTGGTTTTCTGTTACTATTTTCCACCTAAAAGACAATGTCAAGTTTCAACATAGTCAGTTCAATAAAAAAATCGAAAAAAATAATAATTTAAATTCAATCAAAAAGAAACACTTACTATCAATTTGTCTCTTTTGGCCTACAACCCGCCTCGACCAAATGTATATGGAGGCTGCACATTATCTCTTGCTTTCATGCCTCTGCTCCTCTTTGTCAAATATTCTTCATAACACATAGTTTCCTTCAATGCTTCCCATTCTTTTGGAGATAGAGTGGAGTTTGTCCTATATTTTTCTTCAGTGATTAATTTTATGCAATTGTATCTATAGTTGTTCATCATAAGCCTCATCTTAGACTTGTAATATTTTCTAGAGATTTGTCTACCAACAGTCTCAAAAGAATTTTCCATTTTTTGTATAATGTTTTCCACACTTCATGGATCTTGATCTGCAAAATTTTATTTGGTAATATCCAAATGGGCCCTACATCTTGTTCCTAACTCAGAGGCCCACTTTGCTACATTTGGACCTATGGGCTCACCATATTTCGACATGTCAACTAAGAATGACTTCTTACCTTCTATTTTCTTTTCTTTTTCATTCCTCTTTGTAAGTCTATACAAACCTTGAATCAATCTTTGTCTTTTAACAAAGAAGACACATCTTCTGAACCACTAGCAATATTTCTAGTTGATCCAATTTCACCAGTAGATGCAATAGGTGTATTTTGAAGCACAACAGATGTAAGTCTATTATCATCACAACTTGCATTATCCAGAACTACATGCTTCTTGGCCACATCAGATTTGCAAGTAGGTATCTCAATACCAGTCTCTATAGATGTTGGTTCTAACATGTGCTTTAATTTTGAATAAATGATCTCCAAACTTGATTTTCCTTTTATGTCATGATTATTGATAATCTCTTTTAAACTTTTTTTGAAGAGATCATCCTTACGTTGTACATCACCATGTTCAATATATGACTGCACATCACCACATGCATTATCAATTTGCACATCATCACCACCACTATTATTTTCAGCAGTTACATTCGTTGCATCATTAATGCATTTGCTTCTACACAGAGTTGTCTGCAATACATCTTTATATTCCTTTGATTTTTGCTCCACTTTCTCTTTGCTATTTTTTTCTTGCCTATAAAAAAATCATATTATGTCTTATATACATAAAGTTCTTTCCTATAAAACATTAAACACTATTAAACAAATAATATACTACTTAAGTGGATTAACAACTTGTCTGTTTGTAAAACCAAGATAATATAAATATTCATCATTATTGGCTACATTTTCTCTGCGAGAACACTCATATTCTGTCAAAATTTCTGCATTATCATTCAAGTCATCTAGTTTACACTTCATAGGATTTTTCTTCATATCCTAAAGTCCAAATAAACAATAATGTATAAATTAACCACTTGAATCAGTAGAACAACAATGGAATATAAGTTTGAAACTCGGATTTTATTAATTGCATGTGCTGGAAAATTAAGTGCACAAGTGAAAGAACAAAATCCACTTAAAATCAGCCCTTGAAGTGTTGCTTATATAAATTGAAATCAATAGTAAATAAGTAAAATACAAACTTAGATTTTGTACTCAAATCAACAGTGGATAAACAATAAACATACTTAAAATTTAATTGAGTGATTGCTCCAAAAGCCAAACATATAGTAAGATGATCAAATGGGTTTATTATTAAACCTTAACAATAAGTGAAGTGCACTTCAAAACATCAATGAAAAACTTAGGTTTTGTATACAATGTACCGGAAAAATAACGACGATTAGATTGAAAAATGCATAAGTAAAACAACAGTGAAAAATTACATCATACATATAATCATAGTTTTGGATGTCATTGGCTCCTATATGTATATTGTATTGTAAACAATGTATTGCTATGAATGAATATAGAATATGTTGGTTTTCCCGGTTTGGGTTTCTAGGGGAAAAATCTCTGTATAATGCTTGTATTTTCCATTGTATCTTTTCTGTTCTTTTACTGAAAATATATTTGCAATAAATAATTGTACAAGGTTAAAATCTACAGATATGTTAGCAAGAGATTTTGTTTATAATTTATTGGTTTCAATGTACTTAAGCCAATGCATAATTTCATATTTCCACTCATATAGATTTTATACTATGCTAATTTTTTGTAAGGAATTTTAAATTCTGTTGAGAGAGAAGAATTTATAATAAGGATAAGCACTTGTTCTTTAGAGAAAAAGAGAAAACAATTCTTATCCTTTATGGACATAAACTAGGTTCGTGTCTCAAAATGCCAATATAAGGGTATAGACATGTGCGAAATCATGAATGACACCTTCTGCAAGTTTAACCACTCAATTTGGCTCAAAATTGGCACTAGGATGTATATTTTACTCTGAGGCAGTTTTGCATTCAAATTTACATGAAATACCAAATCTATGTCGATGAAAGAAACTTCTCATGTTCTTTAATTATAGTTTAAATGACATATGAAAAATTACAATAGATCTAATTCCATATTACAACCTTTAAAACAAATTTTGAGCTACATGAAAGCTTGGGTGTGCATTTTAAGGTTGTCACTTAGTAATACCTTGCAAATTACATAGTATTTTTGCACAATAGAGGATTTTATGACTGGAAATGAAAAACCAACCTTGGTTTTCGTCATAACCAACCATCCTTTGATTCATCAAAATGTCATGAATATTTCTGCATATAAATCATCCTTTTTGGAGTGTAAATGCACTACTAATTGTACAAACAACTTATAAATATTGGAATGATTAGTTGTTAAGGGTTGTTGATGAATCAAGATGTTCTAGGAGAATTCTTGCATCTATCAATGCTACTTTCATTGTTGTGATCCAATGTTTTTCTTCTAAGTGAAATTTCACCAATTTGGCTAAAATTTATGTTTTTTTGAAGAAATTTAGGCTACAAATTTTCATATTTTCATTGAATTTTAAAAAACTTGTAGAACAATTTGTTATTATAGTTATGTATACACTTATATTTTTCACTTAAATATAAACATTTTCCATGAAAATATAATAGGTTTTCTTAAACAAAATTCCAAATCAATGATTATGCATCCCAATTGTTTTGGGAATATTCACTACCTATGGATGAATAGTTAATAACAACTACTCTTGGGAAAACCATGCATTTTCAATTGAAGTCATGCAAATTTATGTAGGAAAAGAAAATGTTTTTCTTACTTTACTTGTATTAGTTTTTTTACTTCTTTCAACATGTAGGTGCTATACCATGTTGTATATTAGTGTGTAGAATGTTTTAATTGTATTTCTAAAAATATTTTCCATTTCCATTTTTTTTTGTTGTAAGTTGTTGTTAATTATTGTCGATGATGCACAGGTGACAATGATGGAATGATGTTGTTGCCAAATTTTAAAGGTAGTAACAAGAAATCAATTGGTTATCACCTAAGATAAATGATATATATATTTTTTATAAATATGCTTTGACCACCAAATAGTTTGATAAGTTATGAATTTTTTGTTTTGAAAAATGGAACATTGCTTTGATCCCTAAGTCCGATAACCCTACTTGTTTTCAGGAGTATAGGCGTATTTCCCTATACAACCACATATATAAAATTCTTGCAAATATTATTGCTAGAAGGGTAAAAGGACTGCTCTCCAAGTTTATTTCTAGTGAGCATTTTGGGATTTTTAGATGGTAGACATATTCATGAGGCCATTGGAGATCGTGCAAGAGGGTCTACATTCCATTAAGACTAGGAGCATCAAGGTATTGGTGGTTAAAGTTTATTTATCTAAGGCACATGATAGGGTTAGATGGTTTTATTTCAGATTGATGCCAGTTCACTTTGAGTTTTGTGTTCCTTTTGTGAACTAGGTTATGAACCGTGTATCCTCACTTTCTTTCTCTATATTAATAAATGGCTCTACTATAGATTTTTTAAGGCTTTAGAGAGCTTAATACAAGGGTGTTCCCTCTCTCCCCTTGTATTTTTAATATTGGCTAAAGGTCTTAGTAGAGCCTTGTTGGATGCAAAATAAAGTAGGTAAAAATTGGTACTAGGGTGTGCATTTTACTCTGAGTTCAATTTGCATTCAAATGTACATGAAATCACAAATCTATATGCATGAAAGAAATCTCTAATGTTTTTCAATTTCACTTTAAATGAAATATGTAAATTTACAATATATCTAACTCCATATTACAACATTTAAAACAATTTTTGAGCTACAGGGAAGCTTGGGCATACATTTTAATGTTCTCACCTAGTATAGGTTTGAACTTGCAAATTACAAAGTATTTTTTCACAAAAGAGTATGTTATGACTGAAAATGAAAAACTGACCTTTGTTTCTCTCATAACCCACCATCCTCTGATTCATCAAAATGTCATGAAACGTTGTGCATAGAAATCATCCTTTTTGGAGTGTAAATGTACCACTAATTATAAAAACATGTTATAAATATTGGAATGACCAAGTTACAACTTAAATCCTTAATTATGGAGCCGTATCCAACTTTGGGCATGTAGTTCAACATAACGAACTTTAACAATTTGGCCCTTTGGTTTTACAATGCAATTTTTAGCCTTTATGCATACCAAGTAGGTTTGTGTCTACAAATGCCAATATAATTTTATTGACAGGTATAAAATCACAAACAACATATTATGCACGTTGAACCACTAAATTTGGCTCAAAATTAAGACTAGGGTGTGCATTTGGGGCTGAGGTTGTTTTGTATTTAAATTTACATGAAATCCCAATTCTAGGTGCATGAAAACAACCTCTCCTATTCTCAAATTCAACTTTAGATGCATAGGAAAATTTACCATTTATGTAATGCCATCTTAAAACTTATAAAACATTTTTTAGAGCTACATGGAATCTTGGGCGTGGATTTTCATTTTGTCACTTAGTACAGACCTTGAAAATTACACGGAAAACTTTGCCTCTTTTGCACAACCATCATTTTTAAACACGCAATTGCAAAATAAACAATGTGAAAAAGTCTACAATGATAAACCACATCCCCAACAACTTGCATAACTCAAATCTAAGGTATAATACAACATTGGGTTACATTTTAGAAACAATATGTGAATTTCGAGGGTTTTACTATGTATCTCTTACCTATTTTTTCACATAAGAGTCTTTAATGACTCAAAGTGAGAAACTGACCTTGGTTTCTCTCATAACTCACCATCCTCCAGGGATGATTTTAAGGGTGGAAATTTTATTTTAAAATGTAGAAACCTTGGCGAATCTTAATAATCCTTCATATGCCAACCATAAATGATTGACAATATTTTTGTAAAAATATCCAAATTTCTAAGGATTATATATAGCTTTTATAAAATTTTGGCTATCTTAAAGGTAAAATAATTTTATCCTATAGAGTTTGGGCGAATCATTTTTAACATAGCGAATCTCGCTTTTGGAAAAACCATGGAAAATTATCCCATAAGAAAAATTTAGCCCCTAAAATTATCCTTGCCATCCTTCGATTCATCAAATTGTTTTGAAATTTTGTGCATAGAAATCATCCTTTTTTGGAGTGTAAATGCACTACTAATTGTACAAACATGTAATAAATATTGGAATGATCAATTTACAACTTAAGTCCTTAATTATGGACCCTTATCCAACTTTGGGTATGCAATTTAATATACCAAACTGTAACATCCCGTTCTTGTGCACATTGAGAAACTTATTCTTTGAGGACACTTGCGTGCAAGTGATCCAGGTCATTATACTATTGGTTGTTTTGACTATGATTATTTTGATGATATGTTATTTTGTTGTATTTACATAGACAGGTGCTATCGATTGGGTTCTCCTGAGTGTGCAAGACTCTAGACGTTGAGGATGTCGAGGCATCGATGAAACCCCTTGGACTCCAGATCGAGTTAGGGAGTGGACTGTTAGGGTTTGAATGTTGTTGATGTGACATATGTACATATGATTATATATTATGATGTTTATAGTTTTTGCTGACATGATTCATTGATGGATGTAGGATGATGATAGCTTGCTGACCAGAATCACATTTGGAGTAAAGGGGTCACACACGAAAACCAGATACATTGAGGGAGAGGTGTGGCAACAACCCTGCCACAACCTACTATCACTCGCACCGTGGCTTGAACTGTAGGTTAACGATTACCTAGTTCAAGAAGACCCACGATGTCGTGAGGGAAGACTATGACATTTTCTCACGATGATTCTAAGGGGTGCACAATAAGGAATGGTCCTTATTCCTTAGAGTCCCTTAGTCTCCCACAAGATCACCTGACAAAGTATTGACTCCAGGGGTGATCTTGTGGCACCCTTGGAGCATGTAGTGCATCTTGAAGGGCACTTCGCATGAATAAAACAGAAAGAGGTGAGTGGCACCCTCGGAGCACGTGGTGCATCCTGAAGGGCACGTCACAATTTTAACTATGGTAAGTTAATAAACCTATTTCCTAGAAAACTATGCCTCCTTAGGACTCGGTCCACCTTAAAATGAATGATGTGATAAGTAAAGTTTAATAACAAATTTCCCCTTAAAATATGTCGCCAAGCCTAGTGAATTAAAAACCTAGGCATGAGTAGAACCTTTGAACAAAAAAAACTAATTAGACATGTAACAAGAAGGGGGTAAAGAAAATTCAAGCATTTATAATTAAAGTGGAAATTTTAATAAAGGTTTAATTAATAAAAGGGGTATTTGGTTGTTTTGTCTAAACCTGCTAATTTTGAACTTAGTGATAAAAAGGGGAAAATTTAAGAAAAAGGGAAACTTAAAGAAAAGGGGGAAACCTAAGGAAAAGGGGAAACTTAAAGAAAAGGGGAAACTTAAAAAAAAAGGGGAATGTCTAACTTAGTAAGGAATCTAGCCTTTGGGACTTTCTATTTATGAAATCAACTAGGAATTAAGTAAGGCACAAGTCATTTAAGAATTGTAAGGGAATATTGGGACACCGAGGAGTGTTTTTAGGAACGCTTTTAGGTGGGTGAGGTAAATAGAAAAATTTAATTAATGAATAAAATTGATTTTCTGGTGCAACTTGGGGATCGAGCAACATGTGTAGGGGGGAGGTTTTTAGAAATTAATTAAATGAAAAAGGAATCTAATGAGGGTTTTGGGAAACTAATGACTAAGAAAACTCTATAAAAAAGGATGGCAGAGGAGGGGTGTGGATCACATCTGTCTTGCGTAATGTTACATTGCTAAAATTTCATCTTAACTGAACTTTCTCTTATGGGATTTGAGATACCCAACTCGGGTAACGAGTGGTAGCTCGACCTTGCAAGGCGAGATGGGTGCTATCATTCTCTGGTATTGTGTGCATGGCCCCTTTGTGGCTCGGGGGTATCAGGGGGAAGAAGAGTACCCCTAGCGTTGGTTGGGAGGTACCGGTGAGGTCGCATCGATCGACAAGTCAGAGTTGGACAAAGCATGAGTGTGAGACAGTCACTTTCGGTTCTTCGCATTTGGCTACGGTATGCTTGTGCATAATTTATATTGAATAATAACTTAATTTATTGTTCATGGATTTATTTATTGTTGAAAGCTCGCTTGCGTAGATGCTAATAACATAAAAAGACTCAATTAGTTATGCATATAAATTTACATCTGGGTGATAGTGCACCATGTGAAATTGCAAAAGGGTCTCTAAATTTATGTTTCTAAGCTTTTTTTTATTACTGCGTTTCATTGTAGTTTCCGATGCTGGTTGGGATTATTACTGTGTTTGTATTATTACCGAGGAAGGTTGCATCTTGGTTCTCGAGCCATTATTTTATTTTACTCTGTGTTTTTATTGTTTTTAATAAAAAGAAATTGTGTTTTTATCTTCTGTTCCTTTATCCTTTAAGTTATTAACCTGTTCCTGAGCAGTCGGCCAGGAGCCGAATCGACTGTCTTTCACTCTAGTGTTAAAGATTTATATTCAAATGCCCTTCTTTCCTGTGCATGGATAATAAGTGCAGGATAAATTCTCTACGCAACAAGGAATTCTCTCCTAGGCATTTATTCCCTCCATTGCTCTATGATTTTTGTGTTTTTACTTTCTGCAATTTGTTTTTTTTATTTGCCCAACAATTCCTTCGCTCGTACAACAAAAATTCATCCTTATTGCTCAAATATTTGTGTGGTCTTTACTTAGCATATTTTGTTTTCATCACCCAACGATTTCATACCTTCTCTGTGTTGATGGGGTGTAAACCTGCGTTGCTTTTCCATTGCTCAGCCATATTTTCATTTTATTCCTCATAAAAATCATGTTACCCACCCAACGATTTATTGGGCATGATTCTATGCATTTTTGGTGTAAAAACGTGCTCAGACCGTGGGGGAAACTAGCAAGAGTTTTTACCCTCATTACCTCTACATTTTTGGTATAAAAATGTGCTCAGACTGTGGGGAAAACTAGCAAGAGTTTTTACCCTCCTTACCTCTACGTTTTTGGGGTAAAAACGTGCTCAGACTGTGAGGGGAACTAGAAAGATATTTTACCCTCCTTACCTCTACGTTTTTCATGTAAAAACGTGCTCAGACGGTGGGGGAAACTAGCAATATTTTTTACCCTCCTTACCTCTGCGTTTTTGGGGTAAAAACATGCTCAGACTGTGGGGGAAACTAGGAGGATTTTTTACCCTCCTTACCTCTACGTTTTTCATGTAAAAACGTGCTCAGACGGTGGGGGAAACTAGCGAGAGTTTTTACCCTCTTTACCTCTGTGTTTTTGGTGTAAAAATGTGCTTAGACTATGGGGGAAAGTAGAAATATTTTTTACCCTCCTTACCTCTGTGTTTTTGGTATAAAACATCCTTAGACTATGCGGGAAACCAACAAGGTATTTCACCCTCCTTACCTCTACATTTTTGGTGTAAAAACGTGCTTAGAATGTGGGGGAAACCAACATGAATTTTTACTAGCTTCATCTCTGCGTTTTTTTGTGTAAAACGTGATAGCTTGTTGGGGAACTTGTAATGACCCCCGTCGTTACGACTACATGCGACGAAAAGTAAGTGCAATTTTTTTTTTTGTTTTAAGCAGGAAGGCAACAACGACAACAATTAATCAACACAACTTGATGATGAAACAACACACTCATATTAGGCTACAGGAAACAAAGACTCAACATACTAGCACATCATGCAACTGTATGAAACATGAGATAATCAAAAGAGAGATAAAAACAACTACCCGCCCAACAAAAGCAAGACAATGCCTACAAGCTAAAGGACAACATCAACAATTCTGACACAACGACTTCGATGTCTAGTAACTAGAAACTTCTATGGCGAGCAAAACCAATCACATGAAGGCGTTACAGAATTAAGTACCAACATCAATTGCAACAATCCCTTCACCCTAATCGGAAAGTGTAGGACCTAGCCCGGTTTCAAATGCGCTTATCCATCTACGCGCGCAATGATTCCTTTAGAGAATATTGTCTCCACATTGCGACAAGCACGTTAGGATTCCAAGCATGAATGTGAAGACTCTAAACCATTAACCCGTACATAATACCCAATCTTTTCAAAATCCAAATGCACTGACATACATTATACAAAACCATAAAGAGAGCATTGTAATCAATCAAGCTAAACGGGGTGCAAGTAACTACAATCAAGACATGGTTAAGGATTGCAACCTTTTATACGTACCTCAATACCCTCTAGCCATCATAAACCTATCCTAGCACTTTTCATCTTACCTCATCCTAAAATTAACATACAAAACACCCTTCATGTGACATTTACTTTTCATAAAATGGGGTGGTTCGGAAACGATACAATTCACGATGCTTTTCATAACCTTTCCAATTCGAAAAATGATAATGTCCCTTAACTTTATAATGCATCCCTATAACAATTTCTCATTACCATAACAATTTCTAAGCAACAATTTCTTATTAAAAACACATTCTAAATAACCCCTTCTCAATAAATAACAAATTCTAAATAACGCTTTTCTCATTAAATTAACAATTCCTGAATAACACTTTCTTATTTAAAATAACAATTATAATTAATAAATTCTCATTGAATTTCCACATGCATATACATCATAACATCGTAAACTCAGATTATTATAAAGTTAATTTTAGACTTAGATTATTAATCGGTCAATTTATTACTGCATAAATATGTTTCCACTTGACTGGTATATTACGGTAGGAAGCGTAAAAGTAGGTGCCCGAGCTATTAATTACAACTATAATAACATCTCTAGCATTCAAATCAACAACTGGTGTAATAGCCAACCACGGTTGAGTCAGAAAAATATGAAATGCATAGGGAACCACCACTGCCTTAAAGGTTAGCTCCCATCCTGACGTCTCTACAAATAACATTATTGCCACCTCCCACAATAAGAAAACACATCCCAGTCCGACAGTCACTCAGGTAACCGATGGGCATAATACGAGAAAAAGGGGTGAGGGATATTTTAATCCTATAGAGTTTACACTGACTGGTGTAAAGGACTAATATAAACGATTTTAATTAAGGCGAATCCAGTGACGGGTAAGCATTTAAACAAGGCGATTTTAATTACAGTAAGGCAAACGTTTTTAATTACAGTTCACACAACAAATATTTATATACAACAACGATTTAGGTACGATTTATACATGATTATACAACAACGATTTAGGTACGATTTATACATGATTATACAACAACGGTTTATATATGATTTACACAACAAAGATTTATATACAACAACGATTTATGTACAATTTATACATGTTTTATACAACAATGATTTATATATACAATGGATTGTCATGGTAAATTCGCAGTGGTAAGTAGTAAGTATGGATATCATAAAATCACTATTTCAAATGCTAAATCAATTCTAGTCATTTATTCGCTTTAGTTGAATTTCCAACTAATCACTCTATTCATTAATTCAATTGTTATTTCAATGCTAATTCAAATGTTATTAAATTACTGTATCCAATCCATTTCTGAAAGCACTATTTAACAGTGATTCACTGTCTAACAATATGATATACATCACTATCCATATATCGCAGAGTTAAATATGATATTCAAATCGCTGTCATACACAACAGAAATTGCAACGTAGTTTTTCACCTATTGACCACACTGCCATTAGCATGTCAAATGTTATGTATCATACATATGATATTGTTGTCTATAAATGTAAATTTTTGTCTAGTAAATACATGAGATATCTGTCCATTAAATACATGACATTTCCCTCTATAAGTTATATGATAATGTTGTCTAATAAATGGAAATCACTGTCTAGTAAATACATGAGATCATTGTCCATTAAATACATTACATATATATATTAAATTCATAGTCACACGATATATAAAATCATTGTCAATAAATATTAAATTCGCTGTGTAAATAACAATAAGATTCGTGACTGAGGAACAATAAAATCCAAACAAGAATGCCATGTAAAAACTGGGTGAAAAGGCTATGTAAAATGCCAAGAAAAAACATGGTGTGAAGGCCAGGTAAGATTCCAAAAATGATTTTTCCCCCTTTCACCAGGAGCCAAGGAATCGAAGATTAATCCATAAAAAAAACGCAGAGTTTAAACATTTAGGGATTTAGTCATTCAAATGCAAAGTTTACACACTCAAGGATTAAACATTCAAAACACATAGATACTCATTCATAGAAACACAAGATTAATCGTTCAAAAACGAATCAATGAAAACATAGAGATACTCATTCACAAAGAAGGCACAAATATTAGAGATTAATCATAAGAGAAAAACGTGGAGATAAGTAAGGGATAGATAGCTGGGTGAAATTTATCCGTCATTTATTATCCATGCAAAGGAAAGCAGGGCATTTGAATCTATAAGTCTTTAAAAACTGGAGTGATGATCGTCAATTCGGCTCCTGGCCGACTGCTCAAGCACAGAATAATAACTTAAAGGATAAGGGGATTACATTGATAACTGAATTCTTAAGGAAATCTTATGGAAAATAAATCGTCATCTGAGTACCGTAAAGTAAACATGTTTAAATTAAATTTCATTGCAAGTAACAAATTTAATAGGTGTACCTTAGCCAAATGTGAATGCTCCGAAGTCACTGTCCCGCGCAGGCTCAGTCTAGCTCCCACTTGCCAATCGATGTGACCTCGCCAGTACCTCCCAGCCAACTCTAGGGGTACTCTTCTTCCCCCTGAGCCCCTCGAGCTGCAAAGGGGCCACGCACACAATACTAGAGAATGATAGCACCCAGCTCGGCTTGCAAGGTTGAGCTACCACTCATTACCTGCGCTAGGTATCCCAACTTCCACCAGAGAAAGTTCGATCAAGGCAAAATTTCAGCAGCGTAACGTTATGAAAAAATATGAGATCCATACTCCTCCTCCTCCATCCTTTTTATAGAGTTTTTTAGTAATTAGTTTCCCAAATTCTCATTAAATTCCTTTTTCATTTAATTAATTTCAAAAAACCTCCCCCGTACACATGTCTCCTGATCCCCTAGTTGCACCAGAAAATCAATTTTATTAATTAATTAAATATTCCTACTTCCCTCACCCACCTAAAAAAATTCCTAAAAACGCTCCTCGGTGTTCCAATATTCCCTTACAAATCTTAAATGACTTATGCCTTACTTAATTCCTAGTTGAGTTCATAAATTGAAGGTCCCAAAGGCTAGATTCCTTACTAAGTTAGGCATTCAACTTTTTCTTTAAGTCTCCCCTTTTATTTAAGTTTCCCTTTTTCCTTAAGTTTCATTTTTCTTTTAAGTTTCCCCCTTTTTCCTATTTAACTAAAAATCAATTTAGCAAGTGTAGATAAAAATAACCATTTACCCTCTTTTCTTTTTAACTAAAATTAATTTAGCAAAAAAAGGATAAAACAACCATTTACCCTTTTTTCTTTTTAACTAAAAATTAATTTAGCAAAATAAAAATAAAAACAACCATTTACCCTCTTTTCTTTTTAACTAAAATTTAATTTAGCAAATGTAGATGAAAACAACCATTACCCCTTTTTTAAAATTTAATCCTCCAACAATTTTGACTTTAAAAAATAAGTTTGAATTTCTTACCCCCCCCTTCTTGTTACATGTTTATTTATTTTTTATTTTTTTTGACCACATGTTCTACTTAGACCTAGGTTTTAATTTTCACTAGGCTGGGCAACAATTTTTAATGGAACTTTTAGTTATTAAAATTTTACTCATACCATCATCTATTTTAAGGCCGATCAGGTCCTAAGAAGGCATAGTTTTCTAGGCACTAGGTTTATTAACTTATCAGTGAAAATCACGACGTGCCCTTCAGGACGCACTACGTGCTCCAAGGGTGCCACTCGCCTCTTTCTGTTTTCCTTGTACGATGTTCCCTTCAAGACGCACTACATGCTCCAAGGGTGCCACTCGCCTCTTTCCGTTTTCCTTGCGCGACGTGCCTTTCAAGATGCACTACATGCTCCAAAGGTGCCACTCACCTCTTGAATAAATTTGGTAGATGTCAAACCCTTGGAGTCAATACTTCACCGGGTGATCTTGTGGGAAACTAAGGGTCTCTAAGGAATAAGGCCCCTGCCTTATTGCGTTCCCCTTAGAATCATCATGAGCGACTGTCACAGTCTTCCTTTATGACATCGTGGGTCTTCTCGAACTAGGTAATCGTTAACCTATAGTTCAAGCCATGGCAAGAGTGCTAGTAGGCTGTGGCAGGGCTGCTACCACACCTCTCCATAAAATTCTCTGGTTGTCGTGCGTGAACCCTCTACTCCAAATGTGAGTCTGGTCGATAAGCTATTGTCAGCCTGCATCCATCAATGAATCATGTCAACAAGAATAATCAATCATCATAACATCTAATCATATGTACATATGTCACATCATCAACATTCAAACCCAACAACCCACTCCCTGGCTCTATCCAGAGTCCAAGGGGTTCCATCTATTCCTTTGCATCCTCAATGTCCAAAGTCTTGCACACTTAGGAGAACCCCATCAATAACACTTGTCTATGTAAATACACCAACATAACATATCATCAAATCCATAATATCTCATAATCATTATCAAAACGACCAATAGTATAATAACCCAGATCACTTGCACACAAGTGTCCTTAAAGAATAAGTTTGTTTAGTGCACGCAAGAGCTAGATGTTACAGAACCAACATGAGTTTTTACCTTCTTTATCTCTATGTGTTGCTCACTATTTTTTCCCAGAACTTTCCTCATTATCTCAGTGTTGTTGGGGAATTTACCAACTCTTGTTTTTCCTTCATGTCTCTGAGTTATTAAGTCCTTGCCTTTTTCTTATTCCTACACCTTTTTTTGGCATTCGAAGATTCCTTGCACATTGGAGTGTATTTTAGTTTCATTTGATTTTACTTAGTAATATTCAAAGGTAGATATCTTCTTTCAATGCGATCACATAGTTTTATATGTATCCTTTTCCTTATGATGTATAGAAGTCTTCAAGTTTAATATCAGTTGTTAAGTGTCATTTTATATATCAATGTTAATTTTAATGAGTACTTTAAAGATCTATGACCCGTCAATAAAAGGCTCTACTGAATGCTTGATTTATTTTGGGGTCAATCTATAAATGAATGAAATAATTCTATTTGCACATGCATTATAGGTGATGTATCGAATTTACTTGAGTATGAATTAAATTTTTGAAGGACTATTGTAGATTAATAGCACCTAAGTTGGGGACTTTATAATGTAAATTGTAAGCCTCATTGAAAAACATGACTACTTTGCGCATGAATTGGACTTGATACTTATTTTGCGCCATGTATTAAAGGAGATGTATTGAATGTTTGGATGTGATTTGATTACATGAGCACCTTGATTAATGTTGATGTGTGATCAATTTAACAATTAGATTGCTTGCGCTCCTTGAAAATGTAGAGGGGTGATTACTTAAGTAAATAAATCATTGGTGCGCCACGATATAAATGTTGATGAATTCCATGCTATGAACAACGCTGATGTATAACGATATGTGTATAATTTACTATTGCTTCCCTTAAATTGATGTATGATTGGTTGAGTAGATAGCTTGGTTGCACCATGAGATAAATCGATTGTTTTCTCTGGTGAAATGAATAATTAATACTTGATGAATGATTGAGTTATAAATTTACCTTGCGCCATGGATTATGTTGTGATTAAATTAATGGATTGCTTGCACATTGGATTAACAATGGATGTAAAATTATTTAGCTTGATTACCTACGCACCTTACAATAATGGTGATGCATAATTAGTTTAGTAACAAAATGTACTTGCGCGCCTTAATTTAAGTGGGCGTGTGATTTCTTCGTCATTATTCTTTCGCACCTTGAGTTTAAATGTTAACTAATTTGGCGTCATGAATTTATTATATATATGACTTATTTAGTGACTAGATTTCTCTTGCACCTTACTTAAGTTGACATGTAATTGATCTAGAATTGTTTACTCTCACGTGCAACGAATATTTAATTGTTGATGTATGATTGACAACGATATTGATTACCCTTGCGCCATGATTAATTGATTAATAGGATTGATGAATGGATATAGTTGATGATTGGACTTGTTTGTTAGTGGGATGTAGACACCTCCTTTTCCTCAGAACAGTTGCCAGCCCTGAGACATTAAATGGTTAAAATCAATTGGAACATGGGCTTGAGCGTTTCTTATGTGTCCTGGAAGTCCTGACCTTGCAGGGTAGGCCAGGCGGGTAGTCATTTTATATTCATTATCTGATTGTGCGTGTTGTAAATAGTTTCAAGATTATTATGATGTGTTGATCTTCTATGCTACTTATGTTTATGTGTCACTATCCTTCATTGATGCATTGAATGTGTCATTAGTGATTTCCGTGATGAGTAGAAGGTACTGATTTTACTTATGATGTTGATTCAGCGCTGCTGTGATCATGTGTTGATGTTAATTTCTTAACCAAAAAAAAAAAAACCTTTTGTGCTTTGCTTTTTCTTAGGTGTAACAGAGGGTCGTTACACAAACTTTAATAGTTTGTCCCTTTGGTTTTAAAAGGAATTTTTTTTCCGTTTAAGCACACTAGGTAGGTTTATGTCTTAAAATGCCTATATAAGTTTATAGACAGGTGTAAAATCACAAAATACAACTTATGCAAGTTGAATCATTAAATTTGGATCAAAATTGAGACTAGGGAATGCATTTGAGGCTAAGTAAGTTTTGTATTCAAATTTACATGCAATACTAATTCTAAGTGGATGAAAGAAACCTTTCCTGTTCTTCAATTGAATTTTAGATGCATAGGTAAATTTTCCATTTATGTAACTCCATCTTAAAACTTATATATATTTTTTGGATCTATAAGGAAGCTTGGGCATGCATTATAATTTTGTCACTTAGTACAGACCTTGCAAATTACAAGGAAAACTTTTTTCTCTTTTTCATAGCCACCCTTTTTAAACTTGCAATTGTAAAATAAACAACATGTACAGGTGTACTATGATAAACCACATCCCCAACAACTTGAAAAAATCATGTCTAAAAATGGCAATATAAGTTTATATACATCTATAAAATCACTAACTACAACTTCTATACGTTGATCCACTCCATTTAGGTCAAAATTGAGACTAGGGCATGCATTGTACAATAAGGTTGTTTTCCCTTCAAATTTACATGAAATCCCAATTCCAGTTGCATGAAAGAAACCTCTCCTATTATTCAATTGAGAACTTTAGATGCATAGGTGAATTTACCATTTATGTAACTCCCATATTAAAACTTATAAAACAATTTTTGGAGCTACATAGAAGCTTGGGTGTGCATTTTAATTTTGTCACTTAGTATAATTCAGACCTTGCAAAATACAGGGAAAACTTTGCCTCTTTTGCACAACCACTCTGTTTAAACTTGCAATTGAGAAATAAACAACATGAATAGGTCTACTATGATAAACCACACCCACATAAACTTGCACAACTAAAATCTAAGGTATAATACAATTTTGGGTTACTTTTTACAAAAATGTTGTTCTTTCCAAGGGTTTTAATAAGTATCTCTTGCCTATTTTGGACAAAAGAGTCATTTATGAATCTGAATGAAAACATGATCTTGGTTTGTCTCATAACCCACAATCCTCTGATTCATCAAAATTTCTTCATTCTTTGTGCATAGAAATCATCCTTTTTGGAGTGTATGGTTTAGACGTTGTAGTTTCAAATAGCCAACATTAACAATTTGGCCCTTTGGTTTTAGAAGGAATTTTTTAGCGTTTATGCACATCAGGTAGGTTTTTGTCTAAAATTTCCAATATAATTTTATAGAAAAGTGTAAAATCACACACTACAACGTATGCAAGTTGAACCACTAAATTTGGCTCAAAATTGAGACTAGGGCATGGATTTGAGGCTGAGGTAGTTTTGCATTCAAATTTACATGAAATCCCAATTCTAGGTGCATGAAAGAAACCTCTCTTATTCTTCAATTGAAATTTATGTGCATACGTAAATTTACCATTTATGTAACTCCATCTTAAAGCTTGTAAACAATTTTTGGAGCTACAAGGAAGCTTGGGGGTGCATTTTCATTTTGTCACTTAGTACAATTTATATGTTGCAAATTACAAGGAAACATTTGCCTCTTTTGCACAAACACCCTATTTAAACTTTAATTGCAAAATAATCAATAAGAAAAGGTCTAATATGATAAACCACACCCCCAACAAGTTTGGGCACAAACAATGGAGCATAAATCTATGCCCTTTGGATCCTACTTAAGGTTGGAGTGGACATGCAAGTTAAGAGGCGACAAGTCTTTGGTGACTCCAAACTGCTGATGGACTGGGAAAATGGTAAACATAACATTTCTAACTTGGACCTGGGGCCTTAATAGGATTATGGAAAATGAATTAGTTTTTGAAGAGGTTTCCTTTACTCATGTCTATTGATAATTCAACCACAAAGATGATCAATGATAAAAGGAAGCACTCATTTTGGAGGAAGTGTTTTTATTCTTATTTTTCATGAGATTAAGGACCATACTCCTATAGATTTGATACTCTTACATCTTTTTTGATGAATGGGATTTTGGTCTTGTTTTAATTTTTCTTTATGTAAAGTTAGATAGAGTTTATCTTATGGTTTTCTCTTAGCATCAATATGATGTCGTGGAACTATTATGTTTAAGAGTGACATGTATAAGGATGATTGTAAGAGTTAAAATCATAAGGATAGGATATAGTATTATTTGATAGAGGCAATACATAAATACGATGGATAATAACATTAAAAGTAGAAGGGATATTGTCAATGTATATTTCGATTCCATTAGAAATATCAATACAACGATTTTTGTGTCGTAAAAAGAAACTTTAAATATAATTTATTGTAGGTAGATTCAAACATTATTATAAATATGCATTAAAGATCACTTAAATATTGTATATAAACCTTTGTTACCAACATCACGATAATATCGCGATAATGACGATATTATCGGCAAAACGGGTCTCGACGATATTATCGAGGAAAATATCACGCTATTTTGGGCACTTTGAAAATATCGCGATAATATCGTAGATAGCGCGATAATATCGCACTACGATCTAAAATATCTTTGGCACGCAGACATGGCCAGAAATAAAGCCCGATTTTCACTTTTTTTTTGTCATTTTGCAAGTGAAGTGTGGGGTTTGGAGAGAAAAGGAGAAAAGGGTGAGTTTTCCTTCAGCCAAAGATGAGGAGGAGGGATATTTAGAGCACTATAACCTGTTTATTGTGAAGTTGGGATTGATTTCTCTCAAGCAAGGGCACATTTGCAGGTATGGGCAACAATTTGTACCACTTTTTTTTTTTTTTTTAATATTTACTATGTATCCTTCATCTTGGTAGTTAGGGACTGTTGTTTTTAGCTGCCATAAAATTATTTTGGAGTGAGGATTGATTTCCAACAATTTTTTTATATTCTTGCAAATTTATGATAGTTTTTTTTTTAACTTTTTAAATTTATCAGTTTTCAACTTTTCCCCCATTTTGAACATTTGTATTTAGTAATTTACTATTACAGTTTACAGTTAAATGGTGATTTTTATTTTTTTACACTATTTTTGTGCCCTAGGTTTGATCACTTGAAGATTGAAAATGTCGAGAAAATTGGATGCTATGTGGGAATATGGTGATCCCGAGGGGGGTTTTAATCAACAAACTTTCTATTGCAAGTTGTGTAAGGTGAGAATGATGGGGGGAATTACCTGGCTGAAATACCACCTTGCAAGAATCCCGAGACATGTAGTGCATATTTTCCCAAAGTCAACATTGGAAATCATGCATATTTCCAACAAAGTGCTTGAGGATTTGGGTTTAACCAGAGATTACAACAAAGCCAAGAAAGCTCAATCTGCAAGGACAGGTGGAATATTTGAGGAGGGAAGTTCGAAGGCTTCAATTCCACCTTCTACCTCATCATATTTTGTTTCTAGAACCACACTTGGTGCACAACCTTCTATCAAGTCAATGGTAAAAGAAAAGGAGAAGGAAGAGGCTGATAAGTTGGTGGGTAAGTGTTTCTTATGGAGTGACATTCTTTTTAACATTGCCAAGAAAAACCCATTCTATCAACCAATGTTTGATGCAGTTGCTATTGTTGGCCCGGGGAACAAGGCCCCTACCTATGAGGAGTTGAGAGGGCCTATCCTTCAGAATGAAAAGATTGATTGTGCTAGCAGATTGGAGGAGCGTAAGGCATAATGGGAAATCACTGGATGCATCGTGATGTTAGATGGTTGGACGGACTAGAAGGGTAGGACACTTCTTAACTTCTTGGTTAATCTCCTAGGGAGTCAATGTTTGTTAAATCTGTTGATGCATCTGCACATGTTAAAGATGCAACATTGTTATATGACTTATTGGATGAGTTCATTCAGGAGGTGGGTCCACAACATGTTGTCCAAGTCATAACGGACAATGCTACTAACTATGTTGCTGCAGGTATGATGCTTATGCAGAGGTATCCTACATTGTTTTGGATTCCTTGTGCTACACATTGTATAGATTTGATTTTAGAGGATATGGGAAAAATTCCTTATATCAAGGATTTGTTGAATTGGCTAAGAGCATCAAAAAATTCATATATAATCATGCATCTGTGCTTAGTTTGATGAGAATATTCACAAATAATAGGGAGTGGTGCATCTTGCAATCACGCGCTTTTCCACTAGCTTCATATCTCTTCGATCTATCTTGGTTTGTATGCGGGACCTGAAGACGATGTTTGTTTCACATGAGTGGGATGATTTATCATTTAGCCATAAACCGGAGGGGCAGGCCATATGTAGGCTTGTGTCATACCAGGAGAGCTTCTGGGTGGGACTGGAGGAGGTGATTTCCATTAGCGAACCTTTGGTAAAGGTTCTTTGGTTGGTTGATGGAGACAAGCCCACAATGGCCTACTTGTATGAGGCCATGGATAGGGCCAAAGAAGACATCTATGTCTACTATGATGACTAGGGAGATGATGGATTTCAGAGACAACTACAGATATGGGCAGTGATTGATCAACGATGGAACAATACACTTCATCGCCCGATTCATGCTGCATGGATTTACCTCAATCCCGCATTCTCTTACTCATGTGGTTTTAGATTTGATGTCGAGGTTATGGAAGGATTCCTCACATGTGTTGAGAGAATGGTGCTAAGTCATGAAGAACGTGCAGAGATTTCCAAAGAAATGGAAATATATAGGATGTCTGGTGGGAATTTTGGCTTTCAGATGGCTATAGCTGATAGGAAGACCAAAATGGCAGGTAAACTTCATTAAATTTCAAATTTCAACTTTCAATGTCTTTTCTTTCAACTTTGTAACTTTCAACTTTTAACTTTCAGATTTCAATGTCTTTTCTTATGTTTCTCTGATTTGTTGTAGATGCTTGGTGGACAAGATATGGTGGTAGAGTACCCCATCTACAAAAACTTGCCATTCGGGTTCTTAGCCAAACATGTAGCTCTTCAGGATGCGAGCGCAACTGGAGTGAATTTGACAAAATACACACCAATAAGCGCAACAGGTTACAAATTTTCAAATTAAATTTTTAATTCATTATAAATTAAAATTAAAATTATAATATTATTATTAATTTATAATTTATGGCCCTCATATAGGTTGGAATCCCAACACCTCAATGACATGGTATATGTCTACTACAATCTCCGATTATTGGTGAGGCATATTCAGAAAACACCTGATGTGGACGCCATTTCGTTGGATGGGATTGACACCAGTGCTGAATGGAGGGTTGAGTTTGAGAGGTCTATCTTGGAATCGATGCCTGATTGGATATAGCAAGAGGTAGAGGGGGCAGTAGAAGAGGAGGAGGAGGAGGCGGAGGGGGATGTTACAGAGCAAAGTCTTCCACCATCTTCACAGACTCGGATAGAGGGAGTTGTACTTGGTAGTAGCGCCAGTAGAGGACACCAGAGTCTAGCTCCTTCTTCTTCTATAGGATGTCAGAGTCAAATGTCAACCCCAGGGGCTTCTTCCTGTAGAGGAAAAGATATCACCTTTTCCCGTAAAAGGGGCAGACCGAATCATTAGACTTTATTTGATTTCATTGGAGATGACTCATGATGATGAGATACATTTGTCACTTATTAAATTTTTTTATGATATTTTGAGGCTTTAGACTCAGGAGTCAGGACATGATTCAGTGTTGGTCTATAGACTATGATGTATTTGAGTTTACTAGACATCTTATATATGAGTTGTCTTTTCATGTTTATGTGGAAATGCATTTATTTGATGTTGTTGATGCTTTAGATATTTAAAAAATTGAAAAAAAAAGAATATTTTTGTATTGTTTTCGTTCTTATGACATTTTCCGATTTTTACCGATATTTTCCCCGATATTGCCGATATTTTCGTTTTCGGACCTTCGATGATATTTTTCCATTGCCAATGTTGGTAACACTGATATAAACACTAAATATCATAACAATCATCACACATAAGACAATTATAAGTCAAAAACATTACTGATCTTCCGTTATTTCCTCTTAAATATAGAAAGATCTTTACATGAAAAAAATCACATATACAATCTCCATTAAAAGTTTGAGCGAACTATAATACATATTCTACAACTTTCTTATCTCTGAAGATTCCTCTTGAGGAATATCCAATGAGACTCTCCTTTTCTATATTTCTACTTACAACCTTATATATTATGTTCCCCATGGGGACCACCTTGACCAATAGGTCACTTACATAAGTGGATCATAACTAACTTTACATGTATTCACAGGTCGTCGAGCTGATTGTTACAAAAGTATATATTATGTTTCTCATGGGGACCACCTTAACTCATAGGTTTCTTACATAAGTGGATCATAACTAACTTTACATGTATTCATATGTCCTCAATCCATTTGTTATATCTCTAAGGTGATGCTTAGTACTTGAGGCACACTCTTCCTTGTTGTATCCAATCATCCATTGCAATAGATACGTAGAAGGTTGTTTTATCTAGTCATCGGCTTCACACTGTGGGGTGGTACTAAATCATATTACAATGTGAATGGGTTTCAAAATTGGTAGTGCACCAAAGGGTCTAATGGAAGATAAAAAATTTGGTATGGATATGGAGGGTGCACCACTAAGCGGGAAGAGAGCAGGGGAAGTATTGGGGATGAACTTGAGGCATATGATTATGGTTGGGATATATATGATTGATACAAACTAGGTATATGTTTACCATTAGTTATGATTTCTTGCTAAGCAACTACCACCATATCCTATACCTGGGCAAACAACTTCAATGCCCATTTGGCCTGAATAATCCAGACACATTCCTTATGGAAAACTACTTTGTCTCTCATCTCCTTTACTATAACATTCCATTGAAAGTGTTGGCATCATCAATTCCTCCCCTCAATACGTGATCCATTTCCTTTGGTCCTCCCACTGACGTTGGAGACTCCCCCTTTCTCTGTATTTTGGCCTCTTGGAATGTCAACATTGATGAGACATGATTTTTATTGAATAGTGGCCCCATCCACATACGAGTGCATTACGGTGACCTATGAGCTGGGAACATGAATCCTTCCTAAGTCCCCCCCATGGTGGTGTAGTCTAAATGTTCTATGTTTAATTGGCATTTTTCACATGAATTCGGTGATCTAAATCTGGGAAAAATTGAAATTTTATGTTGTTTAACTTGCATTTCTGAATTCATAAATGGATTTAGCATCCTAGAAAACCCCTGGGGCACTCAGATTATACATACTTAACCACTCAATGGGCTACCTATAGTGTCATGGAATATTGTCCCTTCATTATACAAAGGGGTAACTCTAGGACATGGAAGTATCAGTCAGGACCAACCATCATATGACTTCACTGGTCACAATAACTAACATGTGACTTGAAATTCACTCATAGCCTATCTGGCAGCACAAATGATCTGGGTCAGGTATTTTCCAACCTTCCCACATCATGAAAACTTCTAATAAGAACTATGTTCATCCATAAATCATTGTACTTTCCAATCATATCTCTTATCCATTCACGTTTAATTGACGTCTCAAGACACAATGGGCATAATAAGATTGCATCAAACATTTTTATCCCCCCTAGATAGCATAATTGAAATCGCAATTGAGACAACACATGAATAATAAGCCCATGATATACATTTTTTAGTCATATAACTAGAATAATTAAGGTCTAATTAGGTTCCAAATGCACCCATGAGACAAAAACTTTGTTGACATGGCAATGCCTTATAGGTGTCATAGTGGAAGGCCACAAGGTGATGGTGGGTCATGATGGTGATGTCAACATTTTATAATCAAAAGTCTTGAAAAACGTCGAAACCAAGTCGAAATTTTGATGAATAAAAAACAAATTCATAATTCTGATGAATGCCGAGGCACCAAGAAAAAAATATAATGAAATTTTGAGAGTTAGTGAGTAATGTTCAACAATAAAGTGGATTTTATCTGTCACATCAGAACACCCCATCGGACTTCAACACCATATGTAGTAGTTCCTCTTCGATTATGTGCATACCTGTCTATCCATTTTGTATCAGGTTCCACCCTATTCCCCAATAGTATCAAATGGAAAATTCTGTCAACCATTCCATAAGTAATTTTTTGGTGTAAGGGGGATTTAGAGGAAGGGTCGGCTAGTGTTTTCTCAAGCAAAGTATTATCATGTAAGGGGATGATGTATAAGGTTAGTTAGACTCTTTCTAAAGGATGGTATTCACACATATGTTTATTCATTGTAAGCGTTGAATTAACCTAACTCCAACAAGGAGGTTGAACATGGAGAGGGATTAGTTGACCCTTCCTGAAAGCTAGTATTCATGTCGTGGGTTAGCCAATGGAAGTTTTAATGGAACCTTTTCCATGTATATATTTCTAGTAGTGAGGGACTCTAAGAAAGTGTCAATCAACCCTTATTCAAGTGTAGTGATTTATTCTAAGAGAGCGTAGGGAAGGTTCGACCAACCTTTCTTAAAACATACTATTTCCATTGAGGGGGTGCATGGATAAATGTATGGTGATCCTTTCTCAAGAATAGTATTCTCATCTATGGGTCATGGGGAGGGGTTTAAGAACCCTTCCTTTGGCATGATAATATTATGGAGGAGATCAAGGAGAAGGGTTTACTGACCTTTTTCTAGGATTATTCTTTTCCAAACTTATATAATCATTTGGTTGCATACTATAACATTTCATTTAAGTTATACCTAGTATTTTATGTAAAGCTTAAAAATATTTTTATATCATTTTATTTCTTGAACAAAACATGTTTATTTAACTTCAAGTAAAAATTGCCAAGGCTTGTTACTCTCAACCAATTGAAAGAGGTTATGTTTCTATAGGTAACAACTAAACACAACATTCAAAATTGCCAAATGAATGGTGTGTTGAGTAATTAGTTGAACCATTGAATCTACACCCATATTTTTATATTTATGATATGGAGGAAGGAACAAGTGTTTCTACTATTGGCATGGTCACACACACACATGCCATCAATGAAGATTTTTTGTGTGTGAAAATAAAAGAATTTTAGAACAACAATTGTTTTCTATATACATTGGCCTTAATGTTTGTAATTATCATCTAGATCTAATGAAAAGTGATGTTGAAGTTGATGACATATATTGTGCAAAACAAGGTTGTGTTTTTCCATTAAATGACTGATCAAATCAATCAAGGACAAATAAGGAAAGTGATTTGAAAAATGGTATTGTAATAGTTTAAAAAAAAGGTTTGTGACAAAAAACATATTCTATATTACATCTAATGAATATGATGAATAAGCTCACATATACTCTCCATTTAAATAATCTAATGTTCCTTAGAAAATATTGTATCATAAATTTAGAAAATGATATTATTAAATATAATTTCAAGTCTTTGAAAGAAAAAGGTGATCATACAAAAGGCTAGTAGAAGCTATGATAAATAAGAAGGCACTCAAAATAAATATATCGATTTATTTAGTGAGTTTATTTTTTCTATTGATATCAATATATGCGTTAGAGAACCTTTGGATTTTCAACATTGGAAATTGAATGAGGAAGAAGTGGAAAAGTTAATTTTATCTGTTGTCACAAACTTTCCAACAACACTTAGATAATCTATCCTATTTCCTTTTGACCATGGGACCAAACTTCCTTGCGAACCTAAATCTAAAGATGAAGTTGAAATGCAAACCTTACACTTCTATACCTTGGGTGGGAAACATACAATTTTTTCTTTACAAAAAAATGATAATGATAGTATGAATCATTTCATTTCATATTTCATTACCATCAAACTCCTTTGATCCATTCTAGTATTCCACATAGCATCATTATGAAATTATCGAAACAAAAAAATCTTTATAACAAGAAACATGCTTACACTCCCTTCATTGATCAAATCATGAAAGAAAGGGAGAAATAGATATATAGTAATAGATAAAGTTGCCTAAGGAAGGTTCACATTGGCTCAAAAGTGTGGCAAACATAAAACTTAAGTTTTTAGAACCATTATCCACAATTATCCAATTTGATGTATAATTTGAATTTGTGTCTTACCCTTCAAATGTAGTTTGCAAAATTTTTGAAATGAATGTGTGAATTGTTTTGATGTTTTGAGCTAGGACAAGCTACAAGATAATATGACTCTTGTCTTGATGTCAGATGATTTATGTAAAAATGGTGGACTATGTTTGAACTTTATAAAATTGGATCATTGGCGTGTTCACCTAAGAGCATCAAACAAGACCTTTGTTTGAAATAAAACAAAACAATATGGCTCTAGTTTTTTTAGACCATCATGTGACATGGATTAAGTAGAATTACACATTGTAGTGTAGAAAATAATGGATGGATATATTTGTTTGAGTACAACAGTTGATCATAATGTTCATGCAAAAGTGTTAACACAATATTGCAAGAGGGTCAAAGATGAAAGAACTATAAAAAAAATGATTTGTGAATATTGCAAAGTTCACGATAATGAATTATGTGCTTCTCAACAAGTCTCTAATATAAAAGTGGTTAAGTTTACAAAATTGTTGGAAATCATTTTTTACAACTGTGCACTAATCTATGTGTAATCTATGTGTGGAGAAGCAAGAAAAATATGTGGGAAAGAAGAGGAAGAGAGAGGAGGAATAAGAAGGTCCTAAATTGTCTAAAGTTGTTGCAAACATTTTGGACATATATATTAAGTAAAACAAGATTAGTGTGACAATGGACTCTGATAAAAATATCTAATGTTTTTTTTTTATGTCATTATCTATCATCATTGTGCAACACACTAATCAACATCAACCCTCTTTGTCCTTTCTTATACTAGCTTGTTATTATTGATATGACTAACTTTGTTTACTATGGATGGAAATTGATATCTTGGAATTGTTGTTTTTCCTCGATTCAAATGTAGAAACTTGCACCTACATTTTTCGAATTGATTTCAATATATGATATATGGTCATTAGTAAATAATTCTCTCAATTCTCCAAGATATCAAAGAGAATTGTAAAAAGTACCCATTATTTCACATTTATAAGAATTATTCAAAGGGTTCCTACATAAGGTTCTTTTTTATATAGTGTTGGAGAATTCAATTAGAAGGGTACAATGTCTCTATTGGTTATTTATAGATGGATTGGAAACATTATACCACTTTTTTATTTACCAATGTTTAGATATATGATTATGGATTCAAGAAATCATGTGTTTGCAAAAGAAAAGATCCAAACATTTTGGGATCACATATTAGACATATTAACCTCATATGAAGGAATGGTTCTTTCATTATATGTTGGATGTATATTATTCCATTCTATGAACAAGTTAGGAAATAAACAACTTATTTGAATCACAGAGACAATTCATCAAGAATTGTAGATAAATTGTTTTATTTAACATTATTGCTTGGTCAATATACCAAATCCTAGTATTAGTATTGCAAAGAGTGTATAGAGAAACACAGTAGGGGCGAGGAAAACCCTATCTTTTGCTTCGCATGTGGCTAATCCCAACTTCTACAGATGGATCAACTGCACCTTGGCTTGCAGACTACCACTCACCTGGAGCGTCTGATCTATGGAAATGAATCCAGGGGGGTGCAAACCCCCTTATACTGAAATTTCATTGTGAATGATAGAGAGGGGACAATAGACAAGTGACCAACATTCAAGTTGTCGCCCCATTTGCGGGAATAATTCCTCACCAAAAAACAGGGGTTCAACAAATATATGGAGGTAGAGAAGAGTATGTCTCATCCAAAGGTGTCTCGAGGATGGGAACCGGGAAAATGCATCCCTTAATTTGATAAACCACCTAGATATACTATCAACTCGACTAAGTTTAGGGAACACACCCAGTTCATGAAAGAGCATGCCCTAATAGGGAAATTTCTAAGTCTATGGCCTTTGGAAAGGGACCTCATGCAATGGATCAAATATTGGTGGAACCTAAAGGGGGACTATGAATTCCAACTCAGTTCTAAGGGGTTCTTTACGATCATCCTCTACAACCTGGAGGACAAGGACCAAATCTTTGAAAACAAACCATATTTCTACAACTCAGATTCTGGAAAGATCGCTTTATCCTAGAGAAAAATGATTTCACCATGGCACCAGTCTAGATCCAAGTCTACTCCCTACCCTAGGAATTCTGGCTTGAATAAATTCTCATGGGCATAGGAAACATAGTGGGAAGGTATGTAAAATCCTCAGAGGTGACAAAAAAAAGGAAATACACCTCCTATGCCCATATATGTGTCGACATGGATATCTCAAAGGACTTACTAGGATCAATAACTATAAAATACCAGGATGAAGAATGAAATAAGACCATTGATTATGAACACATCCCCTTCCATTGCAGGAAATGCCATAAGAACGGTCACCTCTTCTGCGTTTTCCCTCTAAATGCTCAAAATTCAAAAGCATGGGATGAAAAGCAAAAGGTTAGCTACACAACGATCACAAGAAGGGAAAAACAACCCCTTAGGAAGCACAATCAAGAAATTAACCCAAAGATCCCCATCGACAAGAATTTTGATATCTTAAATCAGCTCCCAGAAGAAGAGGAGGTGGAAACTATGCATAAGAAAGACAACCAGGTCAAGAATAAAGGAAAATCCAAGCTACAACATGAACCAACAAAAGGAAAGAACCAAGGAACATATCCTTTAGTTCAAAATAATGAGGATAAACTAGAGGATGGTGGGGACACCCTCATGTAGTTGGACGATCAGGATCTAGCAAACAATGACATGGAGAAACTAGAGGAAGCCTTCAATAAAAAGGAGATGCAAACCATCCCAGTAGAACAACTAAGGAAAGTGCACAAAGTATTCATTGATTCCACTACAGGGGCAACTTTGAGAATAGGTATATCCCCAGTTACAACACCTAATCACAGGTGCACCCCCGAGAAAGAAAACACAGAGGCCAGAAATCAACACACCAACTTATCAAAGAGGTAGGAAATTATATGCTTAAAACGTGACAGATCCACCGTCTCACAGAAGGGTACTTATCCCCACCACCCAACTCATCATGATGAATATCATCACTTGGAACATTAGAGGAATTAATGGAAGGTCTAAACAAATGACCCTTCAAGACAATATTTGTGAAGAGAATCCACACATTCTCCTTTTATAGGAAACAAAATGTGCTAGGGAAGCAGCAGAGGAAATATTTCAATGATGTTGGAGGAATTGTAACTCCATTCACACAGACTCAAATGGTGTTGCAGGGGGCCTATCCATTTTATGGAACCCTACCAGAGTCATAATAGATCAACCTTTTTCCATGGTTGGTACACTCATATTCCACTTCAGAGCCTTAGGATTTTCATCCAACAAACATGAAATGATTACAAAAGTATATGGACCGCAAAGTTCCGAGGACAAGGATATTTTTTTACATGGGATATCTACAGTAAGTACGCTATTGATATTTATGCACTGGATAGTGGGGGGTGACTTCAACATCATTCTTATGCTGGAGGAGAAGAATAGAGGCACAAAGTGTTTAGATCAGGACAGTGGTAAGTTCATATCACTAATATACCAGCTAAAACTTATAGACATATAAACTAGGAATGGAATTTTCACTTTGTATAACTGATGATCTGGACCCTATCATGTCACAAGAAGATTAGACCACTTCCTCATATTTGAATAAATAATGTTGTATGATCTAGTGTTGGAAGCCAACATTATCCCAAAATCAGGTTCATATCACTGTCCAATCTCTCTCTAGTTAGAAACATGAGCAACGCCCATGATTAAACCCTTTTGATTTGAAAATTTATGGCTCACCCAACTGGATTTTCAGGAACTTTCCACAACTTGATGTAGGCTGATAGAGATAGCCCGTGGTACATGCATGTATAATTTCCAGCAAAGGATAAATAACTTCAAATGGAATCTAAAAAACTGGAAGAAAAATATGTTTGGTAATATCTTCTAGAAAAACAAAAGATTGAGCAATGCCTAGAGGACCTACAACAAGAATTTATTTCATAGGGACGGACGGTAGAGTCTGCAAGGGAGGAAAAAAATCTACAGGAAGATCTATAGGAGCTTAAAAAACAAGAGGACATACTTTGGAGATATAAATCTAGAGTACAATGGATTAAGGAGGGAGAAAGGAACACCAAGTTCTTCCACTGCTCCATGGTGCATAGGAGCTACATCAATAGAATCACCCAACTAGAAGATACCCAGGGAAACCCCATTCTGGATCATGTAAGCATAGAAGTTGAACTGCTACACTACTACAAATACCTCATCTTAGAATCCCTAAGAAGCAGAATGTCGGTTATAAGTAAGATAACTAGGCACATCCCTTCCCTTATCACAAAGGAACATAATGAAACATTGATGTGGTCAATCACAAAAGAATAATTCGATCAAGCGGTTAAAGAGATTCCACTAGGAAAATCCTGGGGGCCAGATGAATTTACAACATACTTTTTTCACTATTATTGGATGATGATCAAGGAAGAAGCCTGAGAAGTAGTAGAGGAATCCCGAACATATGGACAAGTCCTCTTGGCCTTCAATGCCACTTTCCTCACATTAATACCAAAGGAAGAGAGGGTAACCCATCCAAAGTAGTTCTGGACCATTTCCCTCTACAATGTAATCTACAAGATCATCACAAAGGTAATAATTGTTGATGATTGTAGCCACGTGATACATTCTCCATGACACAAACCTGAGAGAGAGCCCCTGGGAGGGGTGTGTGGTTCCTATATGATATAGATATGGAAATTAGATATGGCCTCCTCCTTATAGAGAGTTGAGAAGAATGCTAAATGATTCTCCTATGTAACACAATGAGAAAGGAGATCTGTAGAGTTGGACGTGCCTATGGTTGAGCACAAGGTGAACGTGTGAAATCCCAAAGTGTTGGGTGCATCGTCATGACACAGAGATGAAGATGATGTATTAGCCTCCTTTGAGCAGAGAGTTTATGAGAAAATCCATATGAATCTCCTGTGTAATGAAGTGGGAGAGAAGATATGTTGAGTGGACGTGCCTTTGGACGAGCACATGTGAATGTGATCCTAGTGGATAAGCACTAGTGAGAAGTGGTTCTTCTGTGTAATGTAGTGAGCCAGAGATATGGACATCCCTATGGATGTGCCCCTAGTGGATGAGCACTAGTGGGTGTATGAGATCCCTTTCTATATTGTTCAAGAGTCAGACCTACTTGTAACCTTAATTGTAATGTAAAGGGTACAAGTCGCCCCCACCTTAATATAATTGATAATTAATGTAAAAGATAATTAATATGGTTAATATTAATTATATTATGAGATAGATAGGCCAGCCCTGTTGTTCCAATAGACACTTCTCTTAAAAGGTAAAGTCTAATATAAGTAAAGGTAAATTCCCCATTGAGGAATTATATCTTTTGTGTGAGTTTGGAAATTTTAGCAAGTACCTCTACTTGGGAAAAGTGTGCACCTCTCTTGGGCACTAGTCTTCTAGGGTTTGTGAGCACCCTTTTGTGTTCTAGGTTTTCTTGGTGGTGAAGGTATTTCTCTTGAAGAATATAGCAAAGGATTGGCTAGTTTTTCTTCCCTTGTTGGGAAGGGTTTCCTAGGATACTTCTTGTGTACTTGTGCATGGTGTTTCTTCTTGTGATCTTGGTTGCTGCAACATAATTGGTTATGGTTTAAGTAAAATGCTAAAATGGAATGAACTTAATACTTAAGCTTAGATTATTGAAAAATAAACATGGTTTCAGAGCATAGGTCTTGAAGAACCCATTGCACAAGCTATTTTCAACCATTTTCTCTCTCCTGCAAAACCGTACAACCCTCCTAGGGTTTCTAGAAATTTCATACGACCTACCTTTCTAAGAGGTTTCAACACTTGGAACTTGGAATTTGGGGATAAAAATACCATAGGAGTGTACGACCTCTTTCAGCGCACCTCTAGGAAGCTTCATATTGAAATTCCGAGCATTTTGAAATTTTGGCCCTAGGGGTTCTAGGGTTTCACTAATTTCTGCAGAAATTTCAATATTAGGGTTTTTGGAACTCATTGAAGGAGCTCTTTAGTTCACCAGTGATTCTCCTATATTTCATAGGCTTATTGTTGGCAGTCATAAGTACAACAAAAACTAAAAGTGTTAGACTAGCCTAGCCGTTAGGTTTTCTAGCCCATCAGACAAAGGGTTGTGAAGAATCTAAAATTATGATGAACAAAACTATGATGGAAGATAAGCTTGATGGATCAAACAAATTCAAGTTCCTGGAATACAAGACTTAAAAGGAAGACTTATTGTGGGTGATACAAAAAGGTGTCACTGTGACTACCTCCTTCATGAAGATGTCAGAGGAAAAATATCAGCCATGTGCCATTGGAGAAATCATATCAACACCCTCAGGTATGCACTTGTATATATATTATTTGTATCATTTTCATGAGGGTAATTGAAGGATGAAGGAACATTTTGCTAAAGTATTGGATCCAAAGGGATCTCAGTGTATTCAGAGGAGCAACACACTGGAAGTGAAGACTCCAAGTTTGATTGTTATAATTGTCATTTATCTAATCTATATTTCTAAAGTTTTCTACATTGCAAGTAGGTGTTGTATCTATGACAACAATCCTTACATTTTTTTGATTCTAGATATGTACTCATTACTCTCCTTTTTTAGATATTCTTGTTTTGGTTCCACTTGTTTTCTTGTTCCAGACAGGTTAATAACAAAGGAAGATTCTTATCCTTTAGAGGGAGTTAGAACGATTTGAGAAAGAGGAATAATAGAACCATCATTGAGACAACTAGTGCAATAATGCATGATTATAATCTTTCTATGATTCCATGGGAAGAAGCATGCATGACACAGTATATGTTCAAAAAAAGAGTCTTCACCAGAATTTGAAAAACATAACTCCCAAAGAAATATTCACCTGAGTGAAGCCTGATATTGATCACTTCAGGATATTTGGGTGCCCAGTGTATTTTCATGTACCCAAAGAGAAGAATTCAAAGCTATACCCTTTAGGGAGAAAGGATACATTTATGGGATAAACAATGAATCTTCAAATACATTCCATATCTACATCCCTAGTCAGAGAAAGATTGAGACAAGAAGAGATGTTTTCCTTGAAGAAGAGATATCCTTTCAAAGATCCAAAGAATATTAGATGGAGATTGAAAGTAAGACAATACCTTCTCCCCCTTCAACATTTTAGAGGCAGACAAACATTATTCCATATGATCCAGTTTCTCTAGTTGATATGTACATAGATATTGTAGTAGGGAATAAAAGGTCTGCCTAGGGTCACTCTGCAAGAGGCAGAGGAACATACAATCCCCTCAAGACACATCCCAAGAAAGAAAAAGATATTTTCGAGTTATCCTTCAGTCATGATCCACTTCATTGATTTTGAGCCTCCTTGTCTTGGAGAAGCAACAGGAGAACATGTATGGAAAGATTCCATAACAAAAGAATACCAATATATGTTAAAAGAATGATGTTCAAGATATTGTTCAAAGAACAGAAGGGAAGTCCGTGGTAACTTCCAAGTATATCTATAAGATCAAACATGCAGCTGATGGAAGTGTTGAGAAATACAAAGCAAGATCTATAGCCAAATGATTCTCACAAACAAAGGGAATTGTCTATGATGTGACACTTGATAAAGTAAGCCTGATACACTTCCATCCGTACTACCATCCATGAGTTGGAAGCTATATTAGATGGATGTATTCTTGATGAGTTTAGGTTTTAGCAAGAGTGTTTCTAATCCAAACCTATATTATTACAATGTTGGTAATGAGAGACTGATTTTGATGACTTATTCAGAAAGCCCTATTGTTGGATACATTTAAGCCTTGAATTCTGATGAAGGATCTAGGTATGATGCACTAACTCTTAGAAGTATGAAAGAGAACCAATGAGATTTTTCTTGAGCCAAGAAAAATGTACAATGGTAATATTAAAGAATTCCAGTATGACATAATGCAAAACCATCGTGATGGATTTGAAGAAAAATGAATGATGATGACTCAAAAGAGATTGATCCACAACTGATTGGATCATTGATGTATCTCGTTAACAACAGACCTGATTCATGCTATGTAGTGAATATTCTTACTCAATGCATGAGCCAACCAAGACAAATTCACAGGATAACAGTAGAGCATGTACACATTAGACACAATTAGATATGGCCTAAGATATTCCTCCAATTGTGAAAATGAGTTTGCAAGGATTTGCCTATACATATTGAGCAGAGAGTACAGTGGATCGGAAGAACACATTCAGTTGTTGTCTTACCGTGAATATTTCCATGATTTCCTAATGCAGCAGGAAACAAAACTATGTGGCCTTGAGTACCACGGAAGCAGAGTATGTAGCATTGAGTGTGCGAAGCAATATGGCTTCACACATTTTTGACAGATTTACTTAATCATGAGATGGATCCTATGATGATAACTAGAGCTGTGTGTAAATCTCTTTGAGAACCCATTGTTTCATGATAGATTGAAACACGTTGAGATAAAATATCATTATACCAGAGACATGATGAAGAGGAAAATAAGTACACATGAAGTAACTTCCTACACATGAGCAGATTGTAGACATATTCACCAAATTAACTTGGTGAAGGATACGTCCTTTGTTGAGAGGGCATGTTGATAACGACAACTAATACAAAGTTCAAAGTACATCCGTGTGAGACTTGGCATGATGAAGAATGCCTCCCTAGCTAAAAGGGAGTGTTGATGATTTCAGCTACGTGAGACATTCTCCAGGACACAAACCTGAGAGAGAGCCCCTAAGAGGGGTGTGTGGTTCCTATTTGAGAAAGATATGGAACCTAGAGATGGCCTCCTCCTTACAGAGAGTTGAGAAGAACTCTAGATGATTCTCCTATATAATACAGTGAGAAAGGAGATCTGTAGAGTTGGATGTGCATGTGGTTGAGCACAAGGTGAACGTGTGAAATCCCAAAGTGCTAGATGCATTGTCATGAGACATAGATGAAGATGATGTATTAGCCTCCTCTGAGCATAGAGTTGATGAGAAACTCCAGATGACTCTCCTGTGTAATTCAATGGGAAAGAAGATCTATTGAGTGAACGTTCCTATAGACGAGCACAGGTGAACATGATCCTAGTGGCTGAACACTAGTGAGAAGTGGTTCTTTTGTGTAATGCAATGAGCCAGAGATATGGACATCCCTATGGATGTGCCCAGTGTGGTTGATCACTAGTGGGTGTATGAGATCCCTTGCTATATTGTTGAAGAGTAAGACATGCTTGTAACTCTACTTGTAATGTAAAGGGTACAGGTCGGCCCCACCTTAATATAATTGATAATTAATGTAAAAGATAATTAATCTGGTTAATATTAATTATATTATGAGATAGACAGGTCGGCCCTGTTGTGCCAATAGACACTTCTGTTGACAGTTCAAGTCTAATATAAGTAAAGGTAAATTCCCCATTGAGGAATAATATATTTTGTGTGAGTTTGTAAATTTCAGTAAGTACATCTACTTGGGAAAAGTGAGCACCTCTCTTGGGCGCTAGTCTTCTAGGGTTTTTGAGCACTCTTTTGTGTGATAGGTTTTCTTGGTGGTGAAGGTCTTTCTCTTGAAGAATATAACAAAGGATTGACTGGGTTTTCTTCCCTTGTTGAGAAGGGTTTCCTAGGATACTTCTTGTGTACTTGTGCATGGTGTTTCTTCTTGTGATATTTGTTGTTGCAACATAATTGGTTATGGTTTAGGTAAAATAATAAAATGGAATGAACTTCATGCTTAAGAATAGCTTTTGTAAAATCAACAATAGCTCTACGACTCAAACCGGTGCTGCCCTTCATCATCTCCAAGGAACAATCAGGCTATGTGGAGGGGTTCCAAATCATGGATAGTGTCATCCTTGTGCATGAGGTAATACACTCACTCAAATCAACTCATACCCTAGGTATGCTCATCAAACTTGATCTCTCAAAAGCTTTTGACAGACTAAATTGGAAATACATGTGGTCCCTCCTTGAGGCTTATGTCTTTGATACATATTGAATAGAGTGGATCATGCAACTCACTTCCTTAGCCTTATTCTCCATTATAGCTAATGGAGTTCCATCCCAACCCTTCTCCCCCACCAGAGGCATCCGTCAGGGGGACCCCCTTTTCCCTTTCCTTTTTTTCACAATGGATGAAGGCCTAGGTCGTTACATCAATGCATCAATTGAGGATGGTTCCCTCAAAGGCCTATCCCTTCACAATCTCTAGTCAGTATCCTCTCATAGTCAATTCATGGATGACACCTTGCTGATGAATACTCCCACCACCCAAGAGGCTAACAAGCTCAAGACCATTCTCACAGACTTTGCAGAAGCTTTGGGAACCTCCCTAAACCTGGACAAGTAACACGTTTTCTTCTTCAATACCCCACTGGCGATCCAAACCCACATCTCTAGACTTCATGGTATCCCCAAGAGCTCCCTTCCATCCAATTATCTCAGTATCCCCCTCACAGGGGAAACCACTCGTAGCATATCTTGGGATAGCCTCCTGTTATCCATATCTAACCATCTAAATAACTGGACCTTTCACTCTCTCAACCTTGCAACTCGACTTGTCCTTCGAAAATATGTGCTTCAAGCTCTACCGACGTACCTATTTACAGACTTGGCAACACCACAATCACTTATAAAATCCATTAGAAACCTCCAACGAATTTTTCTCTGGCATGGTCACCACCCGGACAATAAGTGGGCTCTAGTAGGTTGGGATAAAATCTGTAGGCCTAAATCAATAGGTGGACTAGGTCTAAGGGATCCAGGAAAGCTCAATTGCATAATGGGGGAAAACATTTGGTGGCACTAACAAAAACACCCCACAGAGTTATGGGATAAAATTTGGAAGCTCAAATATGCACCTAACACCAATGAGGACCTCCTCATCAAACTAAATGATCCGATTCAAGGATCCAACATATGGAATGCAACTTGGCGCAATCACCCTCTCATATAGAAATATTCCTTTTGGGAGATACAAAACAAAGAGTGGTCCTTATTATGGTAGGAATCCTGGAAGAAATTGCCACCATTGCGCTCAATGGAAGAGCTAAGCCCCCTACACCAGAAAATGCAGTTTAGGGATACATTGCATGTAAAGGACCTTTGGAAGGTAAATTTACCACAACACCCCTGACACATATGGAAGAATCAACCCCATGAACACAACATACTGGAAGATAGCAATACAGAACTGTGGGGTGATTGAAGATTCACATCAGTGAAGAACCAGACATCCTCATGTGGGGACACTCGCCAACAAGAAACTTCTCAATAAAATAATCCTACCACCTTCAGGAAAATTACCACATGCAACCAAAAGAGCACATCTGGGGTAAAATTTGGAATCCCAAATTCTGGGCAAAAATCTCCATTTTCCTTTGGCTAATTGCCCATAATAGCATACTCACTTGGGATAACCTCCAAAAGACGGGCTTTGCGGGACCTTCGATATGCCTCCTCTACCGAAAACATGAGGAATCAATGGAACACATCTTAAATCAATGATCTCAAAGTGGAGTAATATGGGACATGGCAGTGAAAACAATATTCCACTCCAACAGAAACAAAGCAAGTATTGTCATCACTATTGAAAACTGGGACTCAATCACCTATCAAAAAACAATATTAGATCGCATCTGGAAATTTCTACCAGGATTCATACTATGGAAAATATGGAAAGAGAGAAACAAAATAATCTTCCACTCCCTTTCCTCTACCCCCCACTACTTGGGAAAACATCCTCACCCTCATTCAAGAAATAATCAGAGCTGAGCCCTGGACAAAAGATGATATGCAATGAAATCATTCAGAAATTCTCATCATCTCGGCATGGCATCTAAACCTCCCTGGCCACCCCCACCAAGCCCCCCCTCATTTGACCAACCTCTCTTGCATACCTCTCTCTTGGTCCCCACCCCCTCAAGGATTTGTCAAATTAAATTTCGATGGCTCCTCGAAGGGAAATCCTAGACCAGCTGGCTTTGGGGAAGTTCTTTGAGATAGTGCGAGGTAGATTCTACACATCACAGAAGGCTACCTGGGGCTCAACACAAACAATGCAACATAATTGTGGAGTCTTATCAAGGGAATCAAACTAGTAATTAGTCACAAAATCCATCAGCTCATCATGGAAGGGGACTCTCAAGAGATAATCCATCTTGTCTTAAAAATCATCCATGGCTCTCACCCCTCGAAAGTCTCCCCAAGATGGAGACTTTTGGGACTACTGGAGGAATTCATATCTCTCCTTCAACCCAACCTCACTCTAATCCCTTCACATATGAAAAGAGAATAAAACAAGATAACATATCACCTAGATAATGAGGGAGTAGCCTCAAAGGAGGAGATGATTCAATTGGATGCTCGAATCTCCCCAACCCCCTTGCTGTTGCACCAATGTATGGACATATCCCGAAGCGACTACCCCCCTTGGATGGGGTGACACGTTGATAACATGCATCCCAATCCATTTATGAGGCATTTTTCCACCCTCGCCTTCAAATCTCGGACGAAGGACAACATTCAACATGCTCCTGGGTAGGTTGGATAGTTCCCTTGCATAGGTTTAATGGGGCTCTTAGTGCACCATGACGGATGGATGACGATGGGTAAGGGAGTCATGTCCAAGGTCACCTCAACTCCCCTAGCGCTCCTCCATTTCCTATGGGTTTGTTATGGCTCATTCCACTTGGCTTATTTTTCGCATTTGTGCTTTGCTCCTTTCACTCTCCCAACTCTGCGCTTTCTTCATCTAAGTTTAGTCTAGTTTTCCTTAACTTCCATGCCTCGAGGGCATGGAAATCCTAAGAGGGGTCCTTATTGGTATAACTATGCAGCCAGGCAGAGGCGCCTCTACAAGCTTCCCCACGCTTTTTCGACCACACTGATTCGTTGGGATAAGGAGCTAAATTCTCCTCCAATGGCCTATGTAGAGGAGGAAATTCTAGAAGAACCAATTACAGTGCCACCAAATTCCCTCCTCTACACAATCCTGGACCCCCAAGACCAGCCTAGCACCAATCTCCCTACTTTTGCTATAACATGTGCCATGGAGGGGGTGACTTGTATAATCCGGGAAGAAAATCCTATGGATGACCACCTTGTTTAGCCTCCACTGCCCACCTCATCCATGGCCTGATATTTTCATTCTCTTTGCTTCCTGGTGCTAGAACATCTGGAGCCCATGTTCGAGATGCGAAGGGACATGATGGAGGAGCTCCATAGGCACGCTCTTCTTAGCAGCAGACTTGACATCCTGTTTGAAGCGCTCTCGAGCTCGCAAAGTCAACAATGCGGCCCGACCTGCACACAACCATACGTCTTCACTTCTCACGGTGACACTCACAATAGCGTAAGTTTAAATGTCCCTTTTAATGATTAAATCTCTTAGGCTCTCTGCACTTCTTTTTAAAAAACACAATGAATTTTTGTATTCCTGTTCAGATTTCTTGTTTTGTGCTCTGTCTAGATTTTCTGGCCCATGTTTTGTTCATACTTCTTGTTGCATGTTCAAACAACTCTGTCTCAATACTATTCTGCCACCTGTTCTGGTTTCCAAATGTTTGGCGGAACAGGTGGGGTCTTTTTCTTTTTTTCCCAACTAGAACAAAAAGGTGCCATTTGTTTTGGTTTCCACTAGTTTGGCAGAACAGGTGGCAGTCCCTCGAACATGATTTGATATGTACAATCACAACTATTTTATGAGGAATAAAACTTTTTTATTTACAAGAAAAAAACAAAAACATTATTACTTGGTCAATGAAAAGGTATTTTCTGTCAACAATTTTTTATATCTTATTTGATTAAATATTTTCTTTTATCGAGATATTTTTTTTTAACTAATTGCTTTCAATCCCTATATTTAGCTATAATTGTTGAAGATGGAGAGAAATCACCCCAAACAAACAACTCTGATACAGAATAATTTAAGAGCACAACCACATATGGCACTCCAGAGAACTCCTCTATACAACCCCTTCTTATCACATAATAGAATGTAATCACAGGTAACAGAAAGAGTTCTTCTCCTATAACATTTCCCAAGATGCCAAAACAACGCGAGCTATAGAGGAGTGGTGTTCATTCCATGGTACTACCGCATGTTGGACCAATGATATAGCATCAACAATCATTCCATTTGCTAACAACCCAATGAATTTATAGTTGGGAAAATATGGGTCACACTATTCTATGCAAATTGAATCCTTCTGCGCATACTTATGGATGTGATTCCATTTTGAAAAAAATGTGCTTTTCGTTGATGATGCCATGATAGACAACATTGTCATTTGATGAACTTCTTATCACTGCTGCTATTAGTAAGGTAGGTACAATAACACAATAGTCGTACCTATTGCGCCAAAACTGTGTGTATTTCACTTGCAACGAGACTCTAAAAACTATAGCAGCCAGTGATGGTATGGGTGAAAATTCGCACGGAAGATGAACGCCCCCCAAACCGATGGGCAGTCGAAGGTTCGAGGTGCTAAGAGAGCAGTCGTTACGGTTGGCGTGAGAGAATAACCAGATAGCAGAGATGGCAGGACAGAGGGAGAATCCTTTTGAGAGCGAGGGAAACCCTAACAATTGCATGGAAGAGTAAAGCAATATCACTGTTAGACTGAATGAATATTTGTTGTTGTTAATTGCACCGACGTCTATGAATGTGAGGCACAACAAAGAAACCCTAAACGAACGAGCTGGTGAAACCCTTATACTTGGAAATGGCCATTGACACAGAGAAGACAGATGTGTGAATGGTTGTGCAAGAAGAGAGGTGTTTCTGCACTTGGTATTGAAACATGGAGTTAAAAACTTGGTTCAGGTTGAGGAATCTATATGCTAGAGTTTTCAGGCAGAGATGAAAACGCATATGCTAGAAACTCTAGCAGGTGCGGCGTTTCTGGACACTTTTGCAGGAAAATGGATAGACTGATTTGCAGATAGACAGAGGAACATTTCGGTATGTGACAGATTGAAACGATCAATGGAGAGAATCTCAAGATGCTACAGAAAATTACCGCAACTTACAACTTTCTTCATGCACTAAGCGCTATAATGCTCTGATACCATTGTAGGAACGCATAAATAGAATAAGCTTGAAGTGCACATTTTATTAAAGATAGGATATATATATATATACATTCGGATGATCTTTGGATTCATCTTAATTTTTCAAGATTTCTTGGACTCCTTAACAATCATTACATTTACTTTACCTTTCACATTAGGTTAAGTGAGGAATACCTTAATCCTAAAAGAATTAGGTTTCCAACAAAAAGTGTTGGATGTATTAGATTTTTGGCATTATGTGTTATCAAATTACAAGTTGGAATCTGGTCAACAAAAACCTAAAGTGATGAGGGAATTATTTAGGAAATTACTTGGAGTAAAGAAAAAAACACATGGAAAAATAATTTTTTTTTTTTATTTGTTGATAAATGTACTAAAGTTAAAAAAAGTAAATACATTAAAATGAATTTGACTCTGGAAATGAATTTACTAAGCCTCTCAATATATTCTCTAAAACCAAGAATAATATGATACTTGGACTCTTGCAACATCTCATTAAAATATATACATATATACATGTAAGAAACTTTCTCATCTCTTTGAAGATTGAAAGAAATTTGTAATAGACTTCAAACATTATATAACTATCCAAGAAAATATTATGTTTATTATGGGCTCTCTCATGTCTTTGAAGATTGAAAAATCTGGTCAACAAAAACCTAAAGTGATGAGGGATTTATTTAGGAAATTACTTGGAGTAAAGAAAAAAACACATGGAWWWWTWWWTTWKTWTTTTTKATTTGTTRATAAATGTAYTAAAGTTAAAGAAGGTAAATACATTAAAATRAATTTGACTCTGGAAATGAATTTACTAAGCCTCCCAATATATTCTCTAAAACCAAGAATAATATGATACTTGGACTCTTGCAACATCTCATTAAAATATATACAACATGTGATGTAAGAAACTTTCTCATCTCTTTGAAGATTGAAAGAAATTTGTAATAGACTTCAAATATTATATAACTACCGAAGACAATATTATGTTTATTATGAGCTCTCTCATGTCTTTGAAGATTGAAATAAATTTTCAATAGACTTCAAACATCATATAATTATTGAGAAAATATTATGTTTATTATGCATGGATGTTTAATCCTATTATTATCAATGTTGCAGGAGAGCATTTTGGCATAGTTTTTTTTATTTTCTTATTTAGATGGTATTGAAATAAAAAAGAACTTGAATTGTTGAAGGATGAAAAATTCTTATTTATTTATTTATGGTTGCTAGTAATGTATACACACTTTGTTAGTTAATGTATGCATGTATATACACACTTTTAACGGTTTATTATTGTATGCATATATTGGTGGAGTAGAGTATTACATATTTAAGAAAAACAATTGAAAGATGTTTTTATCAAATATGGAGATAGATATGAAAAATAAAATATAGAGAGGACACTTGTTTGAAAATGCTATCATCAAGTTGGACATTTAATGGTTTAGATGAGAACTATAGAAATAATAAAAGTAATGTTGTGTTCATTTTTGAATCACTTGGGGCCTCATTCAAACATGAGACATTGGTTAAAAGAATTCAAATTCAAAAGACAACAATTGTGATCAAGTATGACATTTAATGGTTCATATGAAAGAGATGTAAAAACATTTTTTTGTGTATTTTGATGCTAATTGTATGTTTTTTAGTAAGTGGTTATTGTCAAAAACAAAATTGGATAGAACTATGTAAGTGATGTTGTTTTTGAAAAAATGCATATTATATTTGAAATAACTATACTTACAATTTTGCAATGTACAAATAAGAATATTAATGGGATGGTGTGTTGCATTTCTTTTCTTTCATATACAATATTAATTAATAAATAATTGATTATATTAGATATGAATGGAGTCTTATAAAATTCAATTCATTAAAGATTACTACAAAGCAAATTATTGTCAAGAAATTCAAATATTGATACAAGTATAAATATTTATTTTATATGCCTAGGGTTTAGAGATTTTTTTGAACAATTCCTTAGTATTTTTGAGGTTGGTTTATGGACATCTACACAACAAAAGAATGTGAATGAGATTTTGTCATTTTTATTCAACTGAATTGAAAATTTAGCAACTTAAAGTCATGCCAATACTAGATGATTATGACGCCATACCAAGAAACCTGTTGGGAGTCATATGTATATATTAACCCTTTAAATACAGTTTCGCATATGTTGAAGCGTGCTTATGATGTTAGAAATACAAAGATTTTAGATGATTAAAAAAAAAACATATTTATAAGGATGAAGAAAGTTATGTAATTACAAAATGGTATAATTGTGATGATGCAAATTACACATATTTGTTAGAACAATTGTGGCCTTGCTTGCTACACTTACATGGTGTTAGTGATGTGAAATTTATTGTAAAAAACATTGAACTAGCTTGTTAAATAATGTAATTAATTATTTTTTAAACATTTTCAATGTATAAAAATGTATTTATGGTTAATAAAGTCTTAAATTTTTTTCTATTGAGTTGTGTGATTAATTTAGTACTATTTGTAGATAATGTGGAACCAACTTTAAAAGTATGAATGATATATATTAAATGCTATAGGAAGTTAAGTGTTAATGTGGGGTTTCTAAAGTGCAAAATTAGATTCATCAGATTTTGAAAGTTCAAATATAGACTTCCAAAAGTGTAAATTTAAGTTTCCAATATCCATATCCAAAAATGTAAAATTGGGTTATGAAAGTGTTGGTATGAGATTCAAAAAGTGCAAAATCCAGTTTCAAAAATCCCTATACCTAATCTAAAAATCTAGTTTTGGAATTTGATATTGACACTTTTAGAACAAGATTTTGTACTATAAAAACCACAATTTCTAACTTTCCAATTGTTGTTTTTGATTTATCTTAAAAATGAATTATATTAAAATTAATTCAAATTTAATAAAATAGACATTTTATTGTATTACTCAAATCTCTTTAAAAACTAAAAAATGCTCAAATCTCTTTAAAAACTTTTTTTTTTCCCAACTCCAAAAAAATAAAATAAATGGGACATCAAAATAGTTAATTTGTTTGAATGAAAAATATTTTTTATTATAATGTATTATTATTTAAAAAAATGTTATTTGTACTCCGGTGATTGAACTAGTTCTAAGTTATTGACAGGTACCCTCTCTGGTTTGACAGTCATGGCAAGCTAGGGTTTGACAGTCGTGACCACAGCAGAAAGCAACATGAGCACCAAAGGGGGGGGTAAGGGGACCCCTCATACAAACAGGTAGTCGTGGATAGAGGGAAATGACCAAGAGACGTAGTTTTCAAGGCACCAACAACATGAACCTTGGGATCAGACCCAGGGAAATGACAAGAAAGAAACTAGGACAAAAACGAGAGCACGGGAGAAGAAGTTAAGGAAACTCAGAGTGAGGTGTAAGAGACCGTGAAAGCCAATGGGACAGAAGGGCGCAACCCATGCAAACCCAAAACAACAATGATACCCAAGGTGATATTGGAGGACCCACAAACTCAACTCTACAGGGACCAGATGAAGACGCATGCACTCATATGCAAGTTCATGGGGTTATGGCCCATAGAGAGAGCTCTACACAATTGGATCAAATATCACTGGAAGACAAATGGAGAAGTGGAGCTCCACTTGGGCTCAAAAGGTTTCTTCACAACAGTCTTCATGAATTTGGAGGACAAGGATAGAGTCTTCAAGGGAGGTCCATACTTCCATGCCTCAATTGGACTGTACATGCAACCCTGGAAAAAAAATTTCTTCCCAGAAAAAGAGACGTTCAAAAAGGTACCGGTTTGGCTAAGATTCTATTCATTACCCTTAGACTACTGGTTGCCTTCCACTTTTGAAGAAATAGGAAACAAACTAGGGAAATATGTGAAGACCTCAGAAGGCACCCTAAAAGGAAGATACACATCATACACAAGAATTTACATAGAGATGGACGTTTCTGGAGCACTCCCACAAGCCATAAGTCTGGAATTCAGGGATGAAGAATGGATCCAAAAAATATATTACAAACAGATCCCCTTTAGATGCAGAAGATGCCATGAACACGACCACCTGATCAGAGAATGCTCTCTTAATAAAAAGAAGGAAGTGGCAAACCCTTAAACACAACAGGATGAGGAAGGGTTTATAACACCGAACCCCAGAAACAAAGAAAATGAAAAGAAGAATAAAACCTCAATAGGAAATAAACAGGAGACCTGGAAAAACTTGGACGGAAGGGACCAAACAAATAAAAGAAGATGAAAATGACTCGGTAAAAGCTCAAGAGCTCATAGAACAATCAACAAAAGAGCCTACTGACTGGCCAAGTAACAAGACGACATAGGGGAGTTGCGCAACCCCGATGGATGGAGAAATAAAAGACGACAACACTTCCATGCAAGATGCAGAGGGAGATGCGGAGATGACCTCAAGTGAAGTAGGCACAAAATACCCTGATCTCATGGACCTGGTGGAAAGAGAAGAGATACACCTTCCGAACATATTGGAGCAATGGAAAAGGTAGGGAGTCAACAACGTACCAACATAGCACCTTGACCGCATCCAGTACCCGTTTCTCTTACAGAAGGAAGACAAAGCCAGAGGAGAAAAATGCACACACGGGGAGATAGGAAACCTAGGAGTCAAATCTGACGAGGGACAAGCACAACTATCACCCAAGAATATGAGGAAAAGAAAATCTTCTCCAACTCCCCCCCACATGTTTAAATGAAAGTCATAACTTGGAATATAAGAGGCCTAAACAACCCAAGAAAGCAAAGAATCCTTAGGAAAAAACTAAAGCAGGAACAACCAGATCTCTGTTTCATTCAAGAGACAAAATGCACTATAGAAATAGTGGAGGCAATCAATAAACAACACTGGCGCAAGTACAAGATGGTAGTCATCGAAGACCACCAAATGGTTGGCGACATTCTCACTTTGGGGAACCCAAAAAGTCTAAATCTAATAACAGTCGAAGCAAATAGGCACACCCTAATAGTACACATGAAAATCATTGGAAAGATAGAGGAGATTCTCTGCACTAATGTGTATGGGCCCCAAGGGTCAAAGGAAAAGAGAGGAATGATCCGAGAACTAGAAGATATAAAATTCTGATCCACTAACCTCCATTGGATCCTGACAGGGGACTTCAACATCATGACCTCACTTGCGGAGAAGAAAGGAGGTACAAGAAGATTGGATCAGGATGCATATAAATTCTCAAAGTTCATAGACATAGCAGAGATGGTATATCTAAAAACTAAGAATGGCCAGTTCACCTGAAACAATAAATGGATGAACCGATTTCAAGTAGCAACAAGACTCGACAGATTCCTTATATCAGAGTCAATCATTATGCAGGGGCTAACCTTAGATTGCAACATCCTTCCCTGGGGGGGATATGATCATTGGCCAGTGCAACTAGAAGCAGGTTTCCAAACAACACCAAAGAACAAACCCTTCAGATTTGAGAAATTCTGGATTGAACACCCAAATTTCAAAGAAAGAATCAAACAATGGTGGTGGGAGGAGCAACTGGAGAAAGGGACTAGGATGTTCCAACTTTACAAGAAACTTAAGTACATCAAAAATAATATCAAAGAGTGGAAAAGGGACACCTTTGGGAATATAAACCAAGAGAAAAAAAAATTAGAAGGAAAAATGAACAAAACTTCAAGAAACCTACATGCTGGAAGGTTATGCGAAGGACCGGAAAAAGGAAGAGATCCATATGGCCAAAGATTGGGAGGCGTGATGCCAGGAGGAAGAAACACTCTGGCGTCAAAAGTCCCAGATCTAATGGCTAAAGGAAGGAGAGAAGGACGCCAAGTTTTTCCATAGAACAACCATGGCAAGAAGAGCCCACAACAAAATCCTAAAGATCAAGGACCAGGATGGAATTGAACGTGAATCACATCAGGAGATTGAAACCGCTCTGGTTAAACACTTCCACGGGATAGCTCAAGTACCCCTCCAAGACAGAACGGAGGCCATTCAAAGGATAACCCAACATATTCCATGACTGGTCACAAAGGAACAAAAAATCTTCCTAAACAAACCTATTACCACAAAAGAAGTTGACCAGGTTCTCCAGGAAATGCCCAATGGGAAAGCCGTAGGTTCAGATGGCTTCACAGTGGAATTCTTCAAAGCCTGCTGGGAAATCGTCAAACATGACGTTTATAAGGTAGTAGAGGACTCTAGAAGGTCAACCTCAATCCTTAAAGCACTAAACGCCACAATGATAACACTAATACCCAAATAAAATGAAGCCAAAACCCCTGACCGATACATACCTATAGCGCTATGCAATGTGGTTTACAAGATAATCTCCAAAGTCATAGAAAATAGACTGAAACCCCTCCTACCTACACTGGTCTCACAAGAACAAGAAGACTTTGTGGAAGGAAGACAAATAATCGACAACATCATCTAGGCCCACGAGATCATTCACACCTTGAAGCTTCAGAAGAGAGGGGGAATGCTAATACAACTGGACCTAGCAAAAGCTTATGACAAAATTAGCTAGCACTATATGGTCAAGACCTTGGAATCCTTTGGTTTCACCCATCGCTGGATTAGATGGATTGTCAGTCTCATATCCACAACAAACTATTCACTACTAATCAATGGAGCCCCTGCCGAACCCTTCTGGCCCATGAGAGGTATCAGACAAGGAGACCCGCTATCCCCCTTCTTGTTCATTCTGATGATGGAAGGCCTCAACCGGAGCATAAAGAGCACAACAACAATAGGGGAAATAACAGGTCTCAAACCCTTAAAAAATTGGCCTACTTCAACTCACCAACAGTTTGTGGATGATACCTTACTCTATGGCATCCCCACGGTCAAGGAAGCTAAAGCCTACAAACGAATCCTAGAATATTTTGGGGAAGCCTCGGGCGCTGAGATCAACCATTCCAAGTCGATGATCTTCTTCTTCAATACCAACCCAGCTATCCAAAGGAATTTGACCAACATTCTGGGATTTGAATTGAAGACACTCCCAGCCAAGTACTTGGGGGTTCCACTGATAGACAAAGTGTACAAAATGAAAACTTGGGAAGGAGTAATAAACAAGTTACATGAGCAAGTAAAAAATTGGACGTATAGATCCCTCAATCTAGCCGAAAGACTGATCCTAACCAAATCTGTTTTACAAGCAATCCCAACCTTTATGATGGTTGTCTTGCCAACTCCACAGGGGATTCTACAAAAAATAAGAGCCATCCAAAGGGACTACCTATGGCGAGGCGCGAAAACAAAGAAAAAATGGGCCCTGGTGGCTTGGGAGAAAGTCTGCAAGCCAAAAAGACAAGGAGGCCTGGGGCTACAGGACCCACAAGTGAGCAATGATGCCTACAAGGCGAAACTTCGGTGGCGCTGGGTCAAGGAAACTACTACACCTTGGGTAAACCTTTGGAAGGAAAAGTATGCCTCGGACATTCGCGACCAGGACAAAATCTGCTTCAAAGGAACCAGGTAAGGGTCAGCCATTTGGAACCTAGCCTGGCACAACAAAGCCTGGATTCATACACATAGCTTCTGGGAAATCAGGGATGGCATAACAACTAGATTTTGGGAGGATGCTTGGCAACAGGAACCGAGAATGGAGAACCCAGACAGAGAGGCACTCCAATAGAAGCTAATAGCACAAGGTAAAATTAATGTCTACCAATACTAGAAACAGGAAATGGACCACAACAAATGGAGAATCTGGGACAAGATCACTATGCAGAACAATGATCCACCCACAACAACAGTGAAAGAGGTGGAGGAGGAACTAGGAAGACAGAAAATAGCAGTCACGGAAGGAGAGGACCAGCTGAGATGGGGGAAAAAAGACAGTGGGGAATTCAACCTGAAAGAAGTCTAACACTATATTGTAGTCCTGGACCAAGAAGACCCAACGCAATAGTGGGATAAGCTATGGAACAACCCCCAATGGCCAAAAATTAAAAATTTCCAATGGTTAATACTTCACAGCCACATTCTAACTTGGGAAAACCTAAGGAAAAAGGGATTCATAGGTCCTTCAAGATGTCATCTCTGCCAAGCCCAGGAAGAAACAACGAACCATATCCTGGATGAATGCGCCTACACCGCAGATCTCTGGGACTGGGCGACAAATATCTTCCACCAGTCCAACAGGATTTGAGGTAAAATTGCTGCAACCATGAATCTCTGGAAAGAGAACTACAGTGAACAAGAAGAGGTGAACCTCTGTTGGATACTCACCCCAGGAATGATCATATGGTCGATAGGGAAGGAAAGGAACCAATGCATTTCAGAAACCAAAGCTGGGCCATAGGGAAGATCAAGGAAACATTAATATCCATGACACGAGATACGGTGTAGAGCCGCAACTAACAGGTAGGTAGAGCACAACCCACTGACCAGGATTCCTGAGTCCTAGAGGCCTTCCACCTGAACGACGGCCGCAACCCCAATTAGTTCAGACAGTCACCGCAACTCCAAGTAGGTGAGCGCAACTGGAAGCCACCACCTTCATGCTCCCTCAAGTTGAATTTCGACGGGGCGACGAAAGGTAACCCAGGGCGAACAGGTTTGGGAGGAGTAATCAGGGACAGTAAAGGAAACATCATCCGGCTATACGCTGGGAGTCTAGGAAACTCAACCAACAACACCACGGAATTCAGAGCCCTGGAGACTGGCATGGAGATTCTAAGTCAGGAGGGGATGACAAACGCCATAGTGGAAGGAGATTCTGCGTTGGTGATCAACACAATAAGAAAACTCCAAAATGACACCAGAATGGGCAAAATCCAAAGACACTGGCAATTGGCACACCTACTACAAAAAGTCTAGGAGCACTTGCGGATAGGGACCACAGTGGATTTGCACTGGGTTCGGAGGTCAACAAATGGACTGGCAGACAGAGTAGCGAATGAGGGGGTGGATAACGAAGGTCCATAACTGGACACAATCTGGAGCAACATCCCGCAAGGTCGATTCCGAACAGATTGCACCCAACTTGCCGCAAAAGACTATGACAAAAATAGTAGTACGAAAGATCACTTCAAGAATGGAGGGGCAGAAGGAATTGAAGGACACGTAGGTTCCAGGCAAAATCTGATAGCCCACCAATCAAACAAGGTTACAAATGCAGGTACAGATCACACATCAGGAGAAGGCATGACACCACGGTCTTGTCAATAGAAAGAAGTACAGGGGTGACCCGTGGGAACGCAGAACAGATAACCAGTAGGCAGAAAAGTACAAAGGACGAAAAGGTTCACCAGGGTCAAGTATGTGTACACCTCACCCAAGTACCGTTACGGGGTGGGGAAATGACTGGCGTACAGTGTACAAGGCAAAGAATTGGCGCAGGAATTACGGCACGACCATCAAGTGCACACGCTCTGGAACAAAGGACATAGACCAGAAGGGCCAACTTGATGAGAAGACCACAATCGCAAGGACGAGATCGCAACCAGGCTGGCTCCATAAAAAAAGGTATAACAGAAAGAGCAACAGACCAGAGCAAAGCAATTACAGGGGCCACCTTACTTACCAGAAAGGGGTGAAGCGGAACAGGAGAAGAACCCAATGTAAAAACTACCATATGCAAGCGAAGATGGTACGCATGAAGAAAACCAACAACAAGAGAGGCCCCCAAGGAATAGAACCTTCGCCAAGCACCCGGAGGATGACAAGAATTGAACAAGCGGCCAGGGAAGCAAAGAGTACCTTCCTCACACAGGTTGATACAAAGGGAAAGATGATCATCAAAAGATGGGAGCGAGAAATCAACAACCCTCGTAGGGGAGAAGCCTGGACAAAAATAACTCAGGAAGCAGGGGGGATAAGGGACCCAGGAGCCACACTACCCAGAACAACCCTCTACCACAGGACGGTGGAGGAAGCCTGGAGAACAAAAATGTTGATAGGGAAGATGTGTGCAGACCAGAAGGAAACCAACAAGACAAAAACCAGGGACCAGAAGAAGGTGCTCACAGGTATTCTGAACTGCCTTAGCAATCTGGAGGCGAGCACCAAAAGACTTGCGGAGGACCAGCGAAGCCAGTAGGAAAAAATTGAGAGACTGAGAAAACAATCCCATCTTTATCTACGCTACGTCCACCATATAGATATTACTCCAGCCAACAGAAATGGAACCCCAGCGTGCATCAAAAATATACGTTTGGTGGAGCAGAGGGAGGAGAACGAGACCAGGAAGGAAGGCGATGAAGAGCACCCCATCAACCTGGACGAGCGCAGGACCAACCCCGGTCATGGTTCTCAGTGTAGGAGCTAACCCCACTATGCTTATGCTTTCTCTGTTTTCGTTATGCTGTCGTTTTTCAAACTGGATTGCGAAGGTTTGGGTCGGTTTCCCATGGTGGCAGCCCAAACCCACTTTACTATATTAGACATTGCTCCCCTGGGACCCAAGATTTGGTTTCTGTTTTGGCAGATCTTGAGAGCCCCTATATCTTTTTTGTATTATAATTTCCTTCAATAATATAGATTTTCACACTCATTAACAAAAAAAAAAAGAAGTTATTTGTACTCCATTATATTAAACATAAACATTTTACATCTTAAATTACAAAATTCACTTCTCAACATAATTAAATAATTTAAAATTAATGATATTAAATTATTTTTTAATTAATTTAATTAAATTTACTTAAAAATAATAAATTCAATTAAAAAGTAAATTATTTTTCAAATATTTTATAGGTTTCATTAAACGTTTTCCTTTAGCTACCGAACTCATGAGAGATTTACGTTGAAAATTTTACGTTAACGCTTATCGACCGACGTATAAAAACGCTTTTCAAGGTACGTGTAAACGTTTTATAAGGATTTTACCTTAACTCTTATCGAGGTCTAAGGCGTGTTTTTCATTGAAGATAATATGGTTGTTGGATAATGACCACCCTGACAGGTCAATCCCTTTCAGCAATTTAACACCTTCTTATATCCGAGCAAGTTCCTATCAAAGGGATGGAAATTAAATTTGTAAAATATCCGAGCAAGTTCCTATCATTTTAGAAAGAAGCACCACTGTTTATGGTGACTTGATTTTTCTTCAATAATAATAATGAACCACAATTGAAAATTAAATTATGATAAATTTTACAACTTAAAAAAAACCTAATTAATTCAAACCTAAATTTTTATTGATTTAAATATTAAAGGAAAATGAATTCAAACATGGAAACAATCCAGCATTGGAGACCCTCACAGATACATTGCTTTCCTCACTCCTTCCTAAATCTGTAACTTTAATGTTATTTAAAAATAATTTAAATAGTTTAATGTTAAGTAAAATTATGGAAAATCAATCTTTTCTCACAAGTACATTTTTTTTCTCAATCTTTCCAATTAATTTAAATCTATAATTTTAATATTAAGCAAAATTAATTTAAATAGTTTAAAAGTGTATAATTTTATTTTAATGTTAAATAAATTTATGAAATATCAATTTAAATAATTTAGAAAAATTCAATAACCTCACACTATAAACATTTAAATTATATTGTTTTCTTTATCCAAATCAATTAATAAACTTTTTGACTGTTTAACCTTTATCAATTCAATAAATTTAACATGTGAAAGTCTATAACTTTTTAATCAAAATAAAATTTAATAAAATAAAATATTAATAATTAATTTAATTTAATACTTTGAACACTTTAAATC
>ML811627.1:262174-272771 GCA_009831015.1 Picea engelmannii | reverse complement strand
AGTTAATAAAAAACAACAATAATTCATGAAGCAGACTGATAAACTGATATCTGGATTTAAAGTGCAGCCTCTTCATCTCTTGTTAAATGGATCCTCCCAGTGGAGTCTTATTCAAACTCAGATGGATCAAGGAAAGAACAAGCTTTTGCAAATATTCCCTAATAGCTGGATTAGATTTCCTCACCTTTGACAAATGGTCTTTTAGGACACTCTTTTCAACAAGGAGACTAGTATGGATATAGATATTTTTCTATGTTTGTGAAGGATGGAAAAAGAGGAGCAATTCTCCACTAAGGCCAACTTGTAAGACTTCTTTCCTTGGGTTATATACAATGTCGAACTCAGAAATCAGGTTTGTAATTTCAGAAACTAATGGAGGTTGTCACCCTTCAGGTTTTCTGTTTCAATTTCAGACTTCTGAAAACATGAAGATTCAGAAAAATAGGCTTAACAGAAGATGGTCTAGATACAAATAAGAAACAGTACCTCTTGAAATCCCTGAGGTAGATAATCTGCAGATCTGAAAATCTGTTTCTGTAAGGCTCGTCTCCTTCTGATGATCTTTTCTGGATCTGTCACAAGTCTTCAATGGAGTCGCCACTGAATTCGTTGTTCATGGAGTCGCCAGATAGATGATTACAACCAAAAGATGTCCAGGCTTTGTCTATCATCAAAGATGGATCTATGTCGTCTCCCAGGGAAGATGAGCTTTAATCTCCTTTCCCCGGCAACGACGCCAATTTGTTATCACTCCAAGAAATGATTTAGGGTTGTAAACCAAAGATGCTTGGTAACTTATAAAATGAATGGATTTATGCTTAAGTAATGAATGGGTCAATGGGATAATTGAAATACAACAATGTATATAGACTACTAACAATAATCAAATAAGCCATCGCTCTCAAGAACTAATAATTAGATAAATAGCTTAAAAATGGGTGAAGAAACCAATGTTTATAAACCGGATACTAAGTGATGGGTTTAATAAACAATGAAAGCAACTAACATTCAAATTGTGAACTAAACAATGAGATGACAGTCATATGATAGTTAAGACAACTTGAATGATAGTATAGAAGAAGAGAGGAATCTGACATCAATAAAGAGAGAAAACTGTCATCTGTATTATTATGAAAGTCTATTACCAAGAATGTAATTTTTGTATCCAGAATCTTACCTCTTTTCATTCATCTTCCTTATATATCTTTATAGCTTTACAATTTAGTTATCAGATCCTAAAACTATGGATCTGAATTTCTAGAAATAGTAAACAAACAGTATTTACAAAGGAATAGGAATAGATCCTCAAAATAAGGTAAATCTTTATCTGCTAGCCCTCAAAATGTGGTTGAAATATGATGATGTGTATCTCAGCCTCCTAAGGCTCTCTGGTTTGATAATCTGATAATGAAATTCGAATTATGTGATGTGGCTCCCAAAACCCTAAAATTATGCCTCTTTTAAAGATGGTAAATGACATTTCTACACCTTTTCTTCTCTTCATTTTCCAAAAGTGGTTGATTAGATAGATTTGATAATTCATTAATAAAGCCTTAGAAGAGGTTTCAATTCATTCTCATGCAAAAATTTACGATCTGGACGAAAACCGTAACATTCTGTCCGTGACAGGATTTCACCAGCTTATTTACCGACAAATCCGCTCCTAAGATGGTGAAAGGCAGAGCTTTCACCAGCTAACTAGCAAAATTTTCGGCGAATTAGCTGGTGAAAAGAGCAGAATTTTCAAAATCAAATTTCTCGGTCATAGAAAATCCGTTTTTCATGCTTGAATAGTCGATCGACATCTAAAAATCCTAATATTTCCAATCGTGTTTTCAAATATTCATTTGGATCTCGGAAAGGGATTGAAAATTTCCCTGCAAGATTAGGCACCATTCTTTCAAAAATGCCAATGCATTTTTTATCGCTAATAGGAAGGACAAACTATCCAATTCTTTTCTCAACAAAGAGCCACTGCGTCTTCTTGCCATTTACAATTCAAAACCCCAAATAATTCTACACACCAAACACTGCGATATGCTATTTGGGTCGAGGTCTTGCGCTGGTGAAAATACTCGGCTCTGTTTTTCAACATTGAAGACTTACCATACAATTGTGGGTGATGTGTGTTGGGGAAATGATGTGGCGATTTGATGTCACCAACCATGTAGTACCGCTCCCTCACCTGTAATGATGGATTTAAATTCGCCATTTCCAATGCCATGATCACGAACCATGCATTTCTGAACGAGATCTGCTTTGCAATCTGATTTAGATGTGCAAACCCGAATCTCCATCATTATCCACTTTCACCAGCGCATCATAATGATTGTATACATGGGTTGAGCATGTCATCATTTAATTTTTAAAACGTGGAGAGACCACACGTGATTCCCACTTTCACCAGCTAATGGCCCTTCAGAAGTGCTCCTTGTCTGTTGAAAATCACCGCTTTCACCAGCTAACGGCCTGTGAGAAATGCTCCTTAGCTGTTGAAAATCACCGCTTTCACCAGCTAACCATCATATTTAAAACACGCGTTAGCTTTTGAAAGCCTTTTTTATGGAAATTTTAAAGAGAAGACGTTTATGGGTCATCTTATTTCTAAGACAAAAATCAGAACCTAAGTCTTGCTACTAGAAAAACTCAAAACCAAATTTGAGAAAACTACCAATAACCATGCTATCAACCACAAAATGCAACCATAGTGACTGATTCATTTTGGGAGCTAACACAACCCACACCTCCACCCCCATCCCCACCCTCATATTAAAATGCACACTTACACACCCCAACCACACCCTCACTCTCATATTAAAATGATTTTTAAAGGTGGGTGTATGCAAACTCTCCCCCATTATTGTCTAAAGACACTATGGATTGTCCCTTTCCCAACCACTCAAAATAATGGGAAGGGAAACCGACATTGTTGGCTTGAAATATGGAAAGAATCATTTAGGATTTGATTGAATTGTAGGTATCATATGTTAACATTATACTATCTAGTTACATAGTGATATTCGAGGGTGATAAATCCATTTTTTTATTAGGATCAATCATTTCATCAAATCCAAAATTGTAGTTTTCACAAAGATTCTATAACCATATTCTAGTGATGATAACTCGAAAAAGGTCCATAACTTAGATATTTATCCTTCTTTCTCTCCCCTCACCCCGACATCCACATGTCTCACACAACTTAAAAAAATTATAAGATGAAATACATATTTTAATATATATAAAACCTCCACATTTCTATACCTTTTTTATGGTAATCAATTATTATTATAAAAGATCTATCTTGATTTTAAATTTATTAAAAACAAATTTATTTTAATTTTATATTTATAAAATATTAAGATAATCAACATTCTTTTAAATACAAAATATGCAAAAAATTATATAAGTTAAATTATTATTATATTCTTTTCCCATTTTATTAGAAAGAAATAAACATGTACTTGTTGAAATTTCTCCTACTCAATACCTGATTGTTAATTCCAAATAAATCACTTATTGAATTAAAGCACAAATAAGTAATCAACTGAACATGCAGCGGAAGCATAAATAAGGAAATCAAATCAAGCACACAAGAACACCAAAATTTTCAACTAGATACACCTAGAAAAGCCACAAAGATAAAACCAGTGGTGAGAATGATTTTATTATGCTAAAATCAAGGCTCCCGAAATAGGGATAATGGCCCACTAAGAGAAATACAACTGTATACAAACCTGGAAAAGTTTGACCTGTTGTATGAACTAGAAATGCACGCTTCTAGAGGTGTAAACAATTTTCCTTCTTGTGACCCACATATGTACATGTCTGTCTCCATTGTGACTCACATACATGTATGAAAAACATGTATGACAAGCTCTGTATGATGAAACACTTCCCTATGGATTCCTCTGACTGAAACCCACCTGCACTTCCTCTATTCTCTCTTCTCCTTGACTTGATATCTATATGGAAGTCCTTCTCCACCTATCAAAGATATTGTTCATCATATTCCTTCATGATTCAATCCTCTTTGTCTTCTATCAATCTCTATCGATCAACTTGAAATAGATGTATCCAGTGTTTTCCTACATCTCTTACCCTTTCTTTTACAATCATGAGTTACAATCTATTTCTAATCTCACTTGAGATTTAGATTCCATGCTAAGATCAGATGAAAGTACTTTTAGCATGTTTCTTAAATAACTCAATTAACTAAATACATAATTAATTAATAAAAACAATTTAATTTAATAATTCCTTTAATTGAAGTAAATTCAAGAAGTAATATCTATCGATGACTTCCACATGTCTAAACACATAGACCTATGTAGAAATACATGTGGGATGTTACCACTAATATAAACACTCCCTCTTAGAGAGGAAGGTATTCAACACCACTCCAAGTTTGTCTCTGAAGAATACAAACTTCCCTTTCTCCAAGGGCTTGGTCAGAATATTTGCAACTTGCTCATCTATGGAAATACACTGAAACTTCACTCCTCCCTTCTAAGTCGTATCCCGAATGAAGTGATATATGATATCAATATGCTTGAACCTGTCATGGAATATTGGAATCTCAGAGAGTTTGATACAACTCTAATTATCATAGTATATCAATGTAGTCTCCAACTCCCAATCAAATAACCCTGTAAGCAATTTGCAAAGCCAAATGGATTCATAGCTAGCTATACTCACTGCCATATAATCTTCATTTTCTGAAATGAGTGCTACAGAAGTATGCTTCCTTTTGAGCCAAGTAATCATTGTTAATCCCAAGCTGAAGAAACACCTCGAGGTGCTCTTTGTGTCTATCACACTCCATGCCCAATATGAGCATGTATATATTTTCAACTCCACTCCATATCCTCCAAGATATCTCAATCCATACTCCATTATACCTCTCAAGTACCTGAGCACATGTTTCACTACGAGCCAATGCACCTTCCTCGACTCCACCATGAACTGACTCAAGGTGTTCACAACAAAACAAATATCTGGCCCGGTGTTCACCAAATACATCAGAGACCCTATCAACTTCCTGTATATCTTATCATCCACCAACTCTGAATCTGAATTGTCAACATTCTTCATATTGGTAACCATAGGCGTAGCCATCAACTTAGAGTCCTCCATCCTGAATCTCCTTAAGATCTCAACTACATACTTCTCTTTTCCAAGGAATATCTCTCATAATACCTACCATACCTCTAACCCCAAGAAATAATACATCAAGCCAATGTCCTTCATCTCGAAGTTACTAGCTAAATCCACTTTACACCCTGCAATAAGCTCCTCTACACCTATGAGAAATAAATCATCTATCTACAAAACCAATATGAGAGGATCCTCTCCAACAAGTATGAAGGACACGTTAGGATCCACCTCACTCTTGGTAAAGCCCATACTCTACAAGTATTCGTTAATCCTGAAATACCATGCCTTGGGTGTCTGTTTGAGTTCGTATAACGATTTATTAAGCCTACACACATGAGACTCCATCCCATGTACCTAAAATCCCTGAGGTTTCTCTATGTATACTTCCTCCTCAATTATCTCGTTGATAAACGTTATTTTCACATACATTTGATGTATCCTCCACCTCATAATTGAAGAAATATAAATAACAGTTCAAGTAGAAGCATACCTGGTGACTCGAGAAAATTTCTCCTTGTATCCCACTCCCTCTTTCAGGGAGAACCCTCTCTCCCCAAACCTCGCATTGAAATTCCCGATGCTACCATCTAAAGCATGCTTGATCTTGTAGAGCCATTTGGAACTCATGTCTGACTTCCACTCTGGTCTCGACACTATGTTCCAAACATCATTCCTAATAATAGAGGTGTACTCTTCTACCATTCAATCCCTCCATACTTGTTGATTTGTTTCTTCCTCTAAACACAAAGGCTCGACATCATTGATGCTACTCATAAGCGCCATATAGTTCAAAAACTTCTTCAGAGGCCTATGCTCTCTAACCTCCTTCCTAGGAGCCTTACCAACATCCCTTGATGTTTACAATAGCCACCTAGGTCTCCTAACATGACTAGAAGGGGATGCCTCCTCCTCCCCACGTGAAGTATGAACTACAGAATGTTGCTTATTCTTCAGAGCCTACTGCTCCTCGTCATGTGTCACTGTTGATGACTCTTGAGTACTCCTAGATGTCAATTTCTCCTCGAACTTAACATCTATGCTCACAAATTTCTTCCATCATGCTGAAATGAAGATCCTCTAAGCCTTTGAGGTCTCAGTGTACCCCACAAATATACCCTTCTATCCCAAAAGTTCCAACTTCATCCTCTTCTCCATAGGGACATGGATGTAAACTAGAAAACCAAATATCCTCAAATGACGAATCTCTAGCTTCACTCCTGAGAATGCATCCTATAGAGTATTTCCCCCCAATATCCTATGAGGATGCTTGTTCTGCACATACACTGTTGTGCTACATTCATCTTCACATAGAAACATAGGTAACTCATGCTCATGTATCATATCCCTGGCAGAACTAATGATGGACTGATTCTTTCTCTCTGCAACCCCATATTGCTAAGGGTTGTATTAGACTATCAACTCCTTCGTGATCCCTGCCTCTTTGCATAAATCCTTGAAATCATTGGAGGTGTACTCTCCCCCATTATCCGACCTCAAGACCTTGATATTATTACCTATATGGTTCTCTACCCCAACTTTAAACTCCTGAAACTGACTGAAGACCTCATCCTTATTCTCCATAAATAAGATCCATGTTGTCCTAGAAAAATAATCAATCAATGTCACATAATATGACGATCCTTGTAATGATGCTCTTGACATTAGTCCACTCACATATGAATGGATAAGATCCAAGATCCACCTGGACCTACTCTCACTGCTAGGAAAAGTAACCTTGACATTCTTTCCAAGTGCACACCCTTTCCACACTCCTTGTTTCTCAATACTAAACTATGGAAGACATGTAACAATCCCCCTCAGAATTGGCAATGCCCTGTAGTGTAGGTATCCCAACCTCCTGTGCCACAACTCACATAGGTTGTCATTGTCGTGTACCAAATCCTAAACAGTATAGCCCTGCTACCTGTATAAAGTGCCCTCTCTAACCCCAACAACCACTAAATTGTCTGGGCTATCCTTCTCTGGACGTATGTCTACCTTCCCTCTCTAACAAGTAACAACAAAACCCTTGTCCTCCACAACTACAACTGAAAGAAAATTCTTCTTCAAACTTGGTACGTAAAGTGCATCATGGGAATCCAGTGAACCCCCTGACTTGACATGGAACATAATTGTTCCCTCTCCCTTCATTACATATTTGGAATCATCATAAAGTTGTACATGAACATATGAGTCACTCTCTGTCAGACTGCTAAATAGCTCATGTTCTTGTGTCATATAAAGAGATGCACCACTGTCCAAGAACGAAGCACTCTATGTGTTGTGTTGGTGGAAAGACAAGAAACCGGTGAGTAAGCATTCTTGAACTTCATTGCAAACTCATCAAGTTGCATCTCTATTGATGTTGTTGTATTTTTCTTTCCATTACCCCTATTCTTCTTCTCCGGAAACTGAAATGCATAATGTCCATTCTTATAACATGAAAAACACTTGATTTTACTCAAGTCCTTCTTCTTCCCTAGATGTGATGATCTTCCATCATTGTTACCCTTCTTTATAGAACTCTTCCCTTTTCCCTTCCTTATATTACTGACAAGAGACAAGTTCTCTTCAATACTTCCCTTCTTGTTGCTCTTAGACTCCTCCTGAATCTCTTCTTCAATGCAATCATCCTAAAGTCTCTGCCAATTTGGAAGATTTTCTTCAGCAGAAAATCCTTTGACGAAATGTTCCCTTGACTTGGGAAGACCATTGAATGCCACATTCACAAGTTATGCATCCTTCGTTTTATCCCCTATGGCTACAAGTTGATCACACACCTCTATGATCCTCATGAGATAACTAGTAACATTATTAAACCTAGACATCTGCATCGATATGAGTTTATTCCTTAAGACCATCTTCCTACTCATGTTCTTGCTTTGAAATAAATTTACCAAGGAATCAAAGATCTATTTTTCCATCTTCTTCTCAATCAGGTGAGGGATTAAATGATCCTTCATGGAGTCCAGGAGGACCCTCTCTTCTTTGATCTCCTTCTTGTTGTGAGCTTCCAAAGATGTCAAATCTGTTGGTGGAGTAACTACTTTGTCCAATAACTCCCAAAGTTCATATTCCTTCAATGCCAAAGTTAAAATAGGAAATTGGATGCTCCATCCAATCTATCTTCAACTCTCAAAGGTGATGTTGCCATCCCTAAGACATAATAAATTTCCTTGGAAATAACTTGCTACTGAAAACTTCTCATGTATTGAACTGTATGGAGTTGTATGTTACTGTCACAACTGCAAACCGTGTATGTACGCGATTGTCACCGCTACAAACCGTGTATGTATGTGCTTGTTACTATTACAACCCACGTATACCCGACTTTGCTCAAAGAAAGTCGTGTATGTATGTGATTGTTCTTTCTGTGACCCACGTAGACCTCAGTCAACCTGCAAAAGCTTAGTTTTTCCTCAATTTGATTGTTTCCCTGAAATTCGTCCTTTGGTTTTCACATGTTGTTTATGAATCTGCTATGGATCTAAGATCTGGATTGGTTTCCTCCCTTTTGAGATCATGCTCTGATAACATGTTGAAATTTCTCCTACTCAACACTTGACTGTTAATTCCAAATAAATCACTTATTAAATTAAAGGACAACTAAGTAATCAACTAAACATGTAGCAAAATCATAAATAAAGAAACCAAATCAAGCACATAGGAACACCAAAATTTTCAGGTAGATACCCCTGGAAAAACTCCAAAGCAAAAACCAGTGCTAAGAATGATTTTATTATGCTAAAATTAGGTCTCCCATAACATGGATAATGTCCCATTAAGAGAAATACAACTGCAGAGAAACCTGACAAAGTATGACTTGTTGTATGAACCAAAATTGAACATTTTTCAAGGCGTACTCAATTCGCCTTCTTGTGACCCACATATGTACATGACTGTCTCCACTGTGACCTGCATACAATTACATAAAACCTATATGATAAGCTTCGTACGACGCAACACTTCCTTGTGGCTTCCTCTGACTGAAACCCACCCGCGTTGCCTATGTTCACTCTTCTCCTGGACTTGGTTTCTAGATGGAAGTCCTTCTCCACCTATCGAAGATATTGAATCACATTCCTTCATGATTCAGCCCTCTATGTCTTTTGTCAATCTCTCTCGATCAACCTGACAAAGATGTCTCAAGTGTCTTCCCCCTTCTCCTAACTCTATTTTTATATTCATGACTTACAATCTATTTCTAATCTCACTTGAGATTTAGATTGCATGCAAAGATTACATGCTAAAATTACTTGCTAAATACTTTTAGCATGTTTCTTAAATAACTCAATTAACTAATTACATAATTAATTAATAAAAACAATTTATTTTTTAATAATTCTTTTAATTAAAATAAATTTAAAAATAAAGATCTTTTAAACGTATTTTAGACTTATTTCACATGTCTAGACACATAAACTTGTATGGAACATCAACAATACTAAAGACCTAGAATATAAATTACAATATGCAAAGCAAAAGCAAAGTTGTACATATATTAATACTAAATTTTGATCAGTTGGGAGATGAAGACTACACTCAACTACCCCATTAACAGGAGCCAACTATATTGATACTACAACCAAAAACCATTGCCTTTATCACGACGTACCATCGCTCCAGCCACACTTCGTCCATCCCAAGGTGTGCAAGATGAGTCCAGTGTGCAATAATTATGTGGCAGGCAGGTTCAGTCAATGAGTCCAGGCAGCATGCAAATGAGTAGTATAGGGACCATTCTCAGAAGCTGGTTGATGGCTAGGAAATATATACAAATGTGGGATGAAGATTAATATGGTATGCTATTATTATAGAGACATTTAAATGTGAGCACCACCGTTGCCAAGGGAGAATGTTTGCAGGCTGCCATCAATATTCAACCGACTTTCCGAGCAGCGTGGCTCTCTCCTCTATAATCGCAATTTTCTAATGTGTGTTGTACTTCTTGCTTAATGCTGATGCGCATATGTTGTTTTTTCGATTAGCCGATTGTATATTTGCATAGTGGGTGTGGCCCCGGGGATGGAATTTGATGGCTAAATTGCATAGTGGGTGTCGTCGGGGATGGAATTTGATGGTTGAAGTGTACAGTGGGCATGGCTGGCAGGGATGGAATTTGACCGGTGTGGGGGGCAATTTAACCATTCAATACTATAAAAACTCGTGGAATGGAATTTGATGACTAAATTGCACAGTGGGTGTGGTTGGCAGGGATGGTATTTGATAGTTAAATTGCTTTGTATGAAGAGCAATTTAGCCATCAAATACTATAAACATTAGCTGATACATGTCATTATTCTTAATGTAAATGTTCAATAATTTGTTAAATTATTGTTAACCCTTAAATCTGATTGGTATGTTGGATTTCATATTCAGATTTTGTGGAATTGTTTTTTTAATGATAACCACTTAAATATACAAATCCAATAAAATAAAACTT